>VCJD01004627.1:0-11211 GCA_024140245.1 Backusella tuberculispora | reverse complement strand
TTTTTTTTTTTTTTTTTTTTTATCAAGCTGTTTTCTTAGGAACCGCAGGTTTCATGACTCATAAGTACTCTACGTGCATACTTGTGGTTCCTGAGAAAACCAAAAAAAGATCATGTTTACCTAATTGAGAAAATCATCCAGGCACTGTGGCTTAGTAAAGGTGCGTAGAGCCGCTTGACCGCAGTCGTAGTAGCAGGCTACAATAATTACTGTCTCATAATATATAATACTGCGCCAAATTATACAAATCAAATAATAGAACAAAATAAAAAACAAAATATATAAAAACCTTGACTTAAATAATAAGTTCTGCCTTTACTAATAAACAAAAACCAACCAGTAAGTTTAACACTTTATTAAACAACCGACATCAATTTTAACATTTATTATCATATCCAGTCAACCTTTTTTTTTCTTCTTCTTTCGAGAAATGACTGATATTAACATTCCCATTCGTGAATTCGACCAAGGCTTAGATCACAGTATTATCGAACAGTTATATAAGATCAAGGCAGAAACAAACAAAAAAATATTACGTTTTAAAGACTTTGAATTGGAGAATGGCCAGCTTTGGACAAGTTGGACAATGTTGGAACACATTTATAAAAAGAGACCCGAATCTCTTCCAACCATGGCAAGGGGTCTTTTTACAAAAAAAATAGATAACAATTATACTGTTGCTGTTAGAGGTTATGATAAATTCTTTAATTTATTCGAGACAAAGAACACTCAAGTAAGTTAATATCTAAATATATGCTTCCCTTCTTCTTATTTTAACACACAATTTATAATATAAGTGGCCTGCTATTGAAGCCGATACCGAAGGACCCTATGAAGTCACCGCAAAAGAAAATGGCTGTATTATATTCATCGCAGCATTAAAAAAAGACGTAGTCATTGTAACCTCCAAGCACTTCATTCCTAGCGACAAGACCGATGAAACTGCACATGCCGGTGTAGGTTATAAATGGTTACTTGCACACTTGAAATCAGTTAACAAGACCGAAAAGGACTTAGCAGCGTGGTTGATTGAAAGTAATATTACATTAGTAGCAGAGCTCTGTGATGATGATTTTCAGCAACATATTCTTGCCTATGTAGACAAGGCACGCGGACTTTATCTTCATGGTATCAACTATAACACCACCACATTATATACCCTCCCTAGTGATACCGTGGAACAAGTAGCAAACGCGTTTGGATTTCATACTGTAGCATTCGAAACATTTGAAACGGCCAAGGAAGTAAAGCAATTTGGTGAAAAGATGCAAATAGATGGACTTTATAATGGAAGAGAGGTAGAAGGAGCAGTGGTGAGATGTAAGAGACATGGACTAGACTTTATGTTTAAAATCAAAAATGATCAATATTTGGTCTATCGAGAATATCGAGAGGTGACAAAACAGTTGATTGATGTACACAATGGAGTGGTTACCTTTGAAGACCAAAAAGAAGTCACAATTACATATGAAAAGACAAGATATTATATTGATTGGATGCGTCAGAAGATCTATGAACATCCTGAATGGTTTATTGATTTTAAAAATGAAAAGGGCATTGTTCAAGTGCGTGAAGTATTTGAAGAGTATTGGAAAAACGGTCAATTAAATACCAAATTTAGTGCAATAGATAAAATAAAATAAATAATAAAGTTAATAAACCTAGATACAGGCACCTTTAATACCAGTACAAACATAAGCTGGAGGATATATGTTTCCAAGTTGTACTTCTGGGGGGAGGGGGTTTCTTTCAACATAAAATGGCAGTTGACTTTTTCAAGGTCCGATACAGATTCATCCTTAGTGACAATAGGATTAAAACTGTTTTCAAAAACACCCACTTGCTGTAGTGTATATATAATAGGCCATATATAAAGTGAAATGAAAATAGAAGACTTATTTTTATAAAAGGTAATTACTTTAGTGTATGTCTCTTATAGAAGAGACATATATATATATACATATATATATAACTAACCAAA
This sequence comes from Backusella tuberculispora, assembly GCA_024140245.1. NCBI lineage: Eukaryota > Fungi > Mucoromycota > Mucoromycetes > Mucorales > Backusellaceae > Backusella > Backusella tuberculispora. Next base: position 9,230 of record VCJD01004627.1, on the reverse strand, counting down.
TACCACCACTTTTCAGTATGTATAGATATATGTGTTTATATTTTAATATACATGAACATATTTCTATTAGATTATTTTTATTTATTTTTTCGCATGAATATAAAGAAATTATATTGATTTACTAATCAATTTTGTATTCTGTTACTAATTCTGACTTTACTATTCCTTGATAAAGATAATCCGAATTATATTTGCTTATTTAAATGTATATAAGCTCAAATAGATTTATTTCTTTATCGAACTAACTGCCAAATTGCTTTTTTTACTATTATTACTATTATTATGATTTTTGTTGCCTCTACACTTTTATTAACTAGCTAACCTATTGCTTTACATCACTTGCTATTAATATATTATATAGAAACTGAATACCACATATAAAATCTTTATATACATATATGTGTGATTAATGATTAAATGTGTATGGCCTGACAATTTTCATCAATCTTATTTTTTTTTCTCTCCACTAAGTATTTACCAAATTAGGTAAAAGTAATAGAAACCCGTACAACATCAAAACCACGAAATGAAAAAAAAGGGTAAAAAAACCTCCGGATTTAATTGTGTGTACTAATCAATTTCTCAAATGTGGGGAAATTTAAAAACCCTGTGATTTTTTTTTATACATAGTATTTTTTTTTCTTTCTTAAACTCTATTCTTTCACAAACCTTCGTTTTGTTAAACATGTCAAATACACCTGTTAAATTTCCAAGACACTTGAAACCCATCGAACCTCAAGGTGTTGAACTCCTTCAACAAGAACGTCAAAGATCAACATTCAATTCAAAGGAACTGACCGAATATATTTATGGTACCAACTATCTTGAATCCAGGAACCGTATCTTGAACATCTTGGAAAATGACCCTATCCTTAGTGATAAGTCTCATCGTTACTATACTGGAAGAGACTATCGTTTTAAAAAGTCTTTGGCTGCTGCTAACCGTTTAGCTAAACTTGAACAGTAAGTTGGGAAATATCAAAAGAGAGTGAGAGGGAGAGGGAGAGTATAGGTTGTTAGTGAAGAAATGAGAAAAATGGGATTTAAAAGGACAAAAGAGAGAAATAGAAGTTAGGTTTTTGCTAATTAACAACCTGATTTATAGAATTCACAAATGGACACCTGAAGAATTCGGCATTGCTGAATTCCTCTTTGATGAAGCTAGTGCAGTAAGTATATAAAAAGAGAGTGAGAGTGATAGAGAATGAATGGGTGAATGAATTCATTACTAAACGTACCATGTTTAGTTTCGTCTTCATAGAAGCATGTTCATGCCTACTATTTTGAATCAAGGTACAGAAGAACAAAAAAAGTTATATCTTGAACCTGCCCAGAGACATGAAATCATTGGCTGTTATGCACAAACAGAGGTAAACAAAGTTTATTTTTATTATTATTATTATTTTGCTTACATAACATTTTATTAATCCAAAAAAAATAGCTTGGTCATGGTTCCAATGTTAGAGGTTTAGAAACAACTGCCACTTATCATCCTGAGACCCAAACCTTTATTTTCAATTCTCCTACTTTAACAGCCGCCAAATGGTGGAGTGGTGGTTTAGGTGTTGCCGCCAACCATGCCATTATCATGGCACGTCTTATTAGTCAGGGTAAGGATTATGGTCCTCATCCATTTATTGTCCAGATCCGTAACTTGGCTGATCATCAACCTTTACCTGGTATTACTGTGGGTGATATTGGTCCCAAGTTTGGTTTTAATACCGTGGATAATGGTTTTATCTTATTTGATAATGTACATGTCCCTCATATTGCTTTCTTGGCTCGTTATTCTCAAATTGATAAAAAGTCCGGTGAATACATTACACCTCCAAACTCAAAGTTGGCTTATGGTACCATGGTGTATGTACGTGCTAACATTGTTCTTGGTAAGTTATATACAAAGATAGAGAGAGGGGGGGAGAAAAGGAGGGAGAAATATATGTATGTATGAAAAGTGAACTAATCAAAAATAAAATAGAATCTCGTCTTGTTTTGGCAAGAGCTGCTACAGTAGCTGCTCGTTATTCTGCAGTCCGTATCCAAGGCTCCGATGCTGCCAATCCCAAGAAGATCACCACCGTCGATGGTAAGACAAAGACTGTCGAGACACCCGTTTTGGATTATACCATGCAGCAATACAGATTGGTACCCATCATTGCTCAAGCCTATGCCTGTCATTTCACAGGTCAACAAATGCATCGTATGTATAATGAAAATCAAGAAAAGATGGCTCAAGGTGACTTTTCTTATTTGGCCGATCTCCATGCTTCTTCTTCTGGTCTCAAGAGTTTAACTACTACTTTGGCTGTTGCTGCTATTGAAGACTGTAGAAGAGCTTGTGGTGGTCATGGTTACTCTCTCTTCTCTGGCTTGGGTCATTTCTATCAGGATTATCTCCCCAAGGCTACTGTAAGTAAACAATATATATATACTCAAAACATACTTATTAACAAACCCATGATATATATATAGTGGGAAGGTGATAACTATCTTTTGACTCAACAAACCGCCCGTTACCTTATGAAGACTTTTCGTTCCGCTCGTGCCGGAAAGATCAATAATGGTAACTTCTCCTCTGATTACATTTCCGAATACTTGACCAACCCCAAGGCCCGCTGTTCTTTCACCAGTACCGAGGATTTGAACAACCCTGAAGCACTCTTGTCCGCCTTCAAGTTCCGCTCCGCCTTCTTGATTGATAAGGCGGTCCATGCCATTGATATTGAAAAGACTAGCTGGAACGATATGCTTGTTGAAATCTATCGTATCTCTCGTGCACATTGTCAACTTTTAATGGTGTCCAACTTTGTCCAGGCTGTCTTTAACGAAGCACCTAACAATGCTAGTTTCCGTACTGTTATGCAACGTGTTGCCATCTTGTTCTGTGTCTCCACCTTGGAACAGGAAGCTGCTGATTTCTTGACTTCTGGTTATCTTTCACCTGATCAATCATTACTTATCAAACAACATACCATTGCTTTACTTAAATTACTCCGTCCTGATATTGTTGCCTTGGTTGATGCATTTGATTTCCCTGATTACTTACTTAACTCCGCCTTGGGTTCTGAAGACGGAGATGTTTATAAAAGAATGATTGATATGGTTGAGAAGGAACCATTGAACCAGACAAAGGTTGCAGATGGTTATGAACAACATATTAGACCTTTGTTCCTTAACGGAAAGAATAACTGGAATATCGATGCAAAGGGTATTGCTAGACTTTAAAAAAAAACATAACTTATTTCTAAAGGGAAAAGAAATTCCTTTTCATGTACTATAAAAAAAATACATTATAAAGATTTTTTAAAATATGCTAAAATAAATAAATAAAACAAAGGCACCATATTATATATTTATACAACCATCAATACATTTTATACATAATATCTCTGAGTCTTGTTTCATTTATATAAACGGTAAATGCATTCTTTCATCATTATAATACAAGATAACATCTATCCCCTTTTGTGTAACAGTAATCATCAGCACCTTGAATGTTTACATCCAACAAATGAAAAAGGGCGGAATGGAACTATTTAAGCTGTATGGATTAATAAGACATAGATAGATAAAAGCACTAATAGACATACATTCACGCATAAAAAATGAGCAATAGTAAAGAAGACATGATAAGAAAGTATAATATCACATACTTGATCATTACATAATAATGCATTATAACTCCAGTAAGAGCAAAACAAAACAAAACAAAAACCTTAATTGTTTGAATAACAAATGAAGAGCATATCATTCCATCATCTTGTGATAAACAAGGTAAAGCATACTGTGTTTCTTTTTTTTTATTTCTTATAAGCTCACATCAACCAATGGCAAAATTATAAAAATAAAAATAAAATTACTATTTTATATATTATTTACAAAAAGAAAATTCCTTTCTTTTCTCTTTTTTCCTTTTCCTTTTCTTTTCAATCCCTCCCTTTTTTTTACAACTCCTTCTTCTTCATATTTCTCCTCAGTCTATCTCCCTCTCTCTCTCGTTTTTATATTTATTTGAATGGAACAACAACAGCAGCAACAGCAACAACAGCAGCAACAGCAACAACAGCAACAACAGCAACAACAGCCACAACCAATTTCGATTCCATCTGAGTTGAGTACAACTAATAGTTCGATTGATGATGATACTTCACTTGCAGGCTCTTATGAATCCAGTTATTCTTCTCATTCAAACATGAGCGATCAAGTAAAGAACCACAACAAACTAAAGAGACAAGGATCAAGAAGTTCAGTTAAAGACGGTCGTCATCCAGGTAGATTTAAGCAAGCCATTTTCTTTTTGAAAAGATGAAATGTAATAGTAATAATAAATAATTATTATTGTTATTTAGATTCCTGGCTTCAACATAAAAAACACTTTTTTATATTAAGTAGTGCAGGTAAACCTGTATGGACAAGGTAAACTAATAAATATAGACAAAATGAATGAATGATTAGAAAATGACTAATAAAATCAAGTAAAGATATGGTGATGAATCTCGATTATCCTCTTTGATGGGTATTATACAAGCAATCATTTCATTTTTTGAAGATAGCGATGATACTATTAGGTCAGTTATTTAGTTGGCAATTTTATAATTATTTGGAAAAAGAAAAAATGACTTTGTTTAACACGAATAAAATTAGGTCAATTAATGCTGGTCATCATAAATTTGTATTCCTGTTAAAAGAGCCCCTTTATTTTGTATCGGTTTCAAGGACTGGTGAATCTAGTTCACAGGTAAGAAATAAATACATAAACAAAGGTTAAAGCTTATTTTATAATTCTATATATATGTATTAGATTCGTGATCAATTATTGTATCTTCACAATCAAATACTTAGTGTCTTGACAAGTCTACAATTAACTAGAATATTTGAACAACGTATAAACTTTGACTTGAGAAGACTATTAGGAGGTTTGCGTCTTATTTTTGAGCTTTATTTATGTTTATTTATGTTTATGTTCATGTTCATGTTTGTGTTTATTTATTTTTTATGTTTATGGTAAATATATAGGCACTGAAGTATTTTTGGATAGCTTATCTACTTTATTTAATAATGATCATAGCTTTATGTTGAGTGCTTTACAGTGTTTAAGGTTAAGTAGATCAGTACGAGATCAAGCAGGTGCTATTTTAACAGAAAAGAAAGTAAAAGTATGTATTATAGTTATTAAATTAATAGTAAAGGAGAGAGAGAGATAGAGATTAGCGTGTAATAATGATGGTGACTGTGACAGTAATGACGTCGAGTTTATTCATCTATCTTTTATATATATATATATTACCCTCGTAGCACTTACTCTATGCAATGGTAGTAGCAGATGGTAGATTAGTGACATTACTACGACCCCGAAAACATAGTTTACACCCCTCTGATCTTCATTTACTATTCAACATGTTAACAGGATCCACCACATTCCATACAGCCGAATCATGGACACCACTCTGTCTACCCAAATTCAATTCCAAAGGATTTTTACACGCTTACATCTGTTACATCGAACGCGGTGTTTCGATTGTGGTGATTAGTACGGATAAAAACAATTTCTTTGAAATCAGCGAATGGAAGAGTAATATAGTGGAAGCCATGACAAAACAAAACATATTAAAATCGATTCGAGAACAGTCGGATCGACTTTATAGTGTACAAGATATTCAAATACCTGATTTACTTCACTTTATGTACAAGTCAAAAATTCATGTTCAGTTCACAACCCCTGATTTTACGGGACCTTTTGTAAATAATGGTGACAGACGAAGACTGTACAGATTATACCAACATGTTTATGACAGGATGCATTCAAAGACAAGACCACTCAAGTTATATTATGTTAATAGTGATAAAGAGATTGTATTAGGATGGGTAAGTAGTAAGAGGGAGAAGAGAGAGAGGGAGGGGGGAAGAGAAAAAAAAAAAAGGCGTGTATCTATATACAATATACTCACACTACCACGGTTACTAGATCACTTCTTCTTTTGAACTTTATGTGGTCTTCCCTTCAGACACGGCTAAACAGCAGATCATCTCAAGTTCAAATCAATTACTGCGCTGGATTAAGAAGAATGAAGAAAATCTGTTTATTTTAAATGCACCTGTATTTTAGATTTTTAAATAAATAAAACAAAATAAACTTCTTTCATGCAAAAACTGTGGTCAAATTTTATTTACAGTGTTTTGCGTTTGAAAATAGAGTTTTTGAAAAATAAAAATAGAAATTTTTGAATTCAATAGAAATTCTTGGCAAGCAGTAGTAATTTTTGATCGTCAGTAGAAATGTTTGACCATCAATATATACACATCACAAAAACAATAGGAAAAAAAAAAAGAACTTATAGTAGTTCTAACAAAACTAAATTTATTAATTATAAACTTATAACCTTTCCAGGTTCATACACTTTGTAAATAATCTTCGTGAGTGGTGGATTCAACCTTGGCAGTCTTCAGGTGTAGCTTTCTTGACTGCCCCTTCAATTCTGCCAGTAATTATTTCGTTCTTCAAAAGAGGCGTTTTACGTACTTCTCCCTTAATCTTTGACCAGCACTCTTCAATGGGATTTAAAAAAGGCGAGTATGGTGGTAGAAACAAAGCAGTGTGCCCATTGTCACGAATTGCTGTCACAGCTTCTTTGGTTCTGTGTATCGTGGCGTTATCCATAACAATATGCATATTATGCAAACTAAGCTTGTTAAGTGTAGAAGTCATTTCTTCCACAAATAATAGAAAGTGTGATGATTTGGTGCCATATGGTGATGCTCTCTTTGTACCAGCTATCTTCTGCTTTTTATAGCCTTTGGACTTTGGAACCTACTGAGAAACTGCAATTAATCTATAGGCTGGCATACAGCCCAAAATACTCAGGTTGGTGCCTTCCGACTGTACTTCCACTTCCACAGGTGTTCCTTTTTTGAACCAACCAACAGAACGCACCATATTTCTTTTAAAATCCACTTTCATCCACAAAAACGCATTTTCTTTTAAAATCGACGCTATTTTCCATAAGATACTCAACAAATTGTCAACGTTTTTCAATTGTGTCTTCGGAATTTCGTTCTGATATTCTTGGTTGGGTACGAGTGAGTGAGTGAGTGAGTGAGTGTAAACTGAAGTTTATCAGACGTGTGACGATAGACACTTGATTCATTAATCGTCAAATCATCAAAAGCAGCACAAAGACAGTCGGTAACATTTTTGACAATACATGTTGGATGATTTTCGACGTAGTTATCAATGAATTATGAGTGGTTTTTAGTAAGCTTAATGCTATTGCCTTTTAGTTTAACTTCAGATGCTAGTTTATAACCAGGTAATACTGTTCCTCCATTTGCTCTCCATTCTTTATGTTACTTATAGGTAGATTTAGGTTCAATTTGAGCTTTTACGGCAGCTTTAGATATTTTAAAGTTATGGTTCTGTATTAGAGAAATGAATTCAGCCATCTGCGATGGCTTATACTTTGTTGGTGCCCAAACCAGGTAGGTAGACGAGCCAAACCTAATTCAAATTCTTCTATAGCCATTACTGTATCTAAAGATTTTCCAAACGATACAACGTATTAATGGTCGCTTCTGCTTCTTTTGGCTGATATTCAGGTTCTTCTGTATCTAATTGATCACAAACAAAATCACCAGAAGGGAGTTGATGATAGAGACTAGTTGTTAACATGAAAAACAAAAATAATTTTTAGATAAATCGCAAGGTTTATAAAAGTACTGAAATGTATAAAAGTAAATATAATGGTTTATTGAGCAAAATTTTATGAGAGTATTAAAGAAACCTATATTTCCGATATTAACGTTATATAGCCATTGAAAAATAAAAGCTAGCGTCAAAGCCAAAATGCTAAGATTCTTGGAGCAAGACCAACCAATATAGTCATAGGTCAATAACTAAGGCTAATATTACTAAAGTTTTGCGCTTTAGATAAGTCTCGACATTCACTAGGTATTGAAAAATCTCAATATAAAAATATATTACTAAGGTTTATATTTTTTTTTACCATCAATATAAATATCACAAAACTAACACAATATATAAAACAAAAAATAATCATTTTTAAAAAAAATCGAGTAATACGCTTATTACGCTTAATATGCTTAATACGCTTAATAATACCTATTTTTTTTTTTTTATTTACGGACTGAGTTACTTTACATATTTTTGACATGTGTACTGAAATTGGCGCGAAGGCTGGATCCAGTTGAATAGCGTAATAAGAGATGATTTTCGTGCGCTTCCGTAAGACATTGAGTCCAATTCATGCGACCAGCATTTGTTTTGAATCTTTTGACCAATGCGATTTTGTCTGCTAATTGTGGTATTGTAGGAGGATTTTTGATTCCAACAGGTAACTTTTCAGGAAATTCTAAATCGCTTTCAGAGTCCGTGGATATATTGGATCATTGTCTTTTGACACTAGCGTTGTACGTAAGGCCTTTTTCGATTAACCTTTCTGCCTTTTTGATATCAGGAACACCTGTTAAAGTCTTCTTAATTCGGTTTAAGCACTTTTTATTACTTGTCAAGACTATATCCAAAGTGTGTTGAAAGTTATTTTCACGCTGGGTTTCTTCAACGGTTACCTCTTTCGCTATCTTGTATAAAAAATTAATGGTGTTGTCTTCTCTATATGAGTGATCAAAGAGTGTTGCCTTTTGTTGACAGAAAAAAGAAGATATTGCTTGAAGGGTTTCGAGAGGATAACTTCCAACATCATCGTTGTTTTCAAACACTAGGAAACATAGCTGAACCCAAACTGGAGTTAGAAAAGATCGCAAGTATCGCTGATTATTGGTATATTGAGTGAATTGAGCAGATAATGATTTGGGTGAGATCTTTCCAACACAGAAAATTAACACAACGGGCTTTGAATCATACCGTTCAATAACATTGATCGCATACTGCATTAGTCTCATCATAAACTTTTCGTTCACCATTGCTTGTACCTCGATTAAGATAGGAGGAAGAGAATTTTGAATGTCTAATTTAGGCTCATATAGAGTGCCGCTCCTTGTATTATTGAGCCATTCACTTGACGCGACTCCATAGGTTCCTGCCGGTATATTTAAAAATGAATTTACTATTAGATCTATCACTTTTTGCTTTTTCAAGATTCTTTTTGACAAGATATCTTGTCCTGGTAAGAGAGTGGATGGTAGTTCGAAAGTTAACAGCTCGTTGTCTTGTAGGAATATAGTTAAAAAAAAGTGAATAAAACATTCAAAAAAAA
>VCJD01004609.1:6760-22916 GCA_024140245.1 Backusella tuberculispora | reverse complement strand
AAAATTTTTTTTTTTTTTTTTTTTTGCTAGGGCCTGCATTTATTAGCAAAACAGTGCCTCATTTGATGAATAGCGTAATTTTTAATCGAATAGAATATGCCAACAGATTCCCCTGTCAAACATATTTCATCTCTCAAAAGATTCCAGACAGGCTGTAAGACCTTTTTTTGGTCTGGACATATATAAATCAAGTTAGATTATTCATTCCTTTTTTTCTTTTTCTTATTATAACTAAATATATAAAGATAAGCACATAACTTAATCTGCTTTTATCATTTGATTACAAAATTATTATCAGTTTTACGTATTGAAGATAATAGTTTAATAGAAAAGATAAGTGTTTCTGTTTCATATCCGATCACACAATAGCATCGCCTAGAGCTACAACTTCATACAATACTAAAGAGGCGATATTCAATTACAATGTTCCAAATAAATATGTAAGCTAAGGTATATACCAGTTTCATCGATTGTATTCCTTACACAAAGCATATCAATACTATTCCGTATTATATATGCACACATTTACACTGAAATATAAATATATATATATATATATGTGTGTGTGTGTGTGTGTGTGTGTGTGTGTGTGTGTGTGTGTGTATGTGTGTGTGTGTGCATATGTATGTGTTACGAGGGTATTAATTTGTAGTGTACTATAAAGATTTAAAAGTATGGAAATCAAAAAATTACTATTTTGATGTCCATATTATGTTTTATCTCGCATATAGTATTAGCAAAGATGTATTGAAATGTGATTTGGATAAAAGAACATTCAAGAATTGATTTTTTTTTACTACAGTATCAGCTAAACTTTTAATTTATAAGATTCTTTTTTGAGTTTTCCATTTTGATTATTTCATTATTACATTCCCAACAAAAGATAATTAAAAGAATATTGTAAGCTCCACAGCTTTAACATGTCAAATGACATTGATTAGTTATAAAAAAGCACTCATACAAAATACAATAAAACAAAACAAACTGAAGGTACTTTTTTATTTTTTTATTTATTTTTTTAAAAAAAACATCCGGAAAACAAGCTCCATTAAATAATCTCAAAGATATTCTGTAAAATCATGTTATTTGTCTTAAATTACTTTGAGGAATCTACAATATTAAAATCACAGCTATTGGTAAAACTATAAGTTGGTTCTTATAATCATAATACTATTTGTATAAATTGTTTATTTAAACAGGTGATAACTAATCTTTGTTTCAAGCACAGTTATCAATGGAAGTAGCATACTATTCAATCCCACGTATATTTTTATATAACGATAATTTAACCTGTAGTGTATCTCATGAATCGGTATAATTTGTAATTAGTTAACAGCATATTATAGTAATTATCTCTAAAATAGACATAAAAATATCTCTTAATATATATTTTTTTCTTTTATCAAATTATATCAGATTTGTAGGTGCCTTGAGGATATCACTCAAGTTGTATTATATGCAGGGAAATTTTATAAAATTCTAAGGGTATATAAGTATACGATAAAATAAAAATTTATCACAAGTTCTGTTGTTTTCATATATACATATAATGTGTAGAAGCTGAAAATTAGCACTTAACAATATTTTATTATATATTATTGAAATATAATAAAGTTAAAAGAAGCCCAGTTTATATATAGAATGCCTTTATTTAAATATTTAAAAATCTGGGGTGAACCAGTTTAATTTTATTTTAAAAGCATATTATAGGGGTATGTATCTATATAGCGAATAGATATATTGTTAAGTAGTGCTATATATATATATAATTCTAAAACTCAGGTATGTATAATACTCCATAAATTGAATATATATACATCTAGATAAATGGATATATAACATTTCCATAGACTATTATTAGTTCTCGCTATATATTTTAAAAGGACAATTTCAAGTATTCTATTGTAATTATAAAATTCAAAACATTACCAGATACCCTTAATAGACGCCTATTTAGCACTGGTTAAGAGTTAATATACTAAAAATTTTATTATCTGCCTATATTAGATCTGCATAGAGTCTTGTAGACAATCTATAAAATAATATATATATATATCTCGAACGTCCAAGCGTATATGTATATAATACTATCTTAGTTTAATTTAGCGACTTGTTCATATTATTAAGAGCGATAATATGTTAACTCCAGATATAATTATGCCGCCGGATTTAATAGTTTACTCTAGGTTTATAGGTGTATAAAATCCTGAACAGAAAACCAGAAAGATATAGATTTCAAGGCAAACATTTTATTGCACTGCAAAAACATAAACCTATTGAATTCATTTGTATGGATATAAATAGTTGAAATGAGCCTCTGAATATAAATTTGATGGAATAAAAAGTATTCTAATTACCTTGGTTGTTTAAAAATATGTAATTTATGGTGTAATTGAGTTTCCACAATATACTGTGATCAGTTTATCTTGAGATAGTGGTCGTTCCCAATGTATTTCTTGTGTATATGCTCAAATATTTTGATGATAGACGTTCCTATAGAATATTGTTATTTCTCTTATTATATTTTCATAATATATTACGTTTGGATGAGAAAAATGAAAACAAGAGGATAATATTATAGGTATACAAAACTATATATAGTGACAGATTCATCTGTATCAGCCCCTGTTGCCTGTTGATATAATACAGAAATAATCAAGTAATTGAGCATCTTAGAAGTTTTATATAACTCCCCCAAAAGAAACCACGAAGTGGATTAATATATGAGATGATATATATCATATCGACTATATACATACTTCTCTGTATAGGAAGAGTTTATCAACCGTCGAAAGAGAAGTGAAAATATCTTTACATCTAAAAACCTTTAGATTTGAATCTATTGATTTTCTCTAAAAGCAAGAAGTTATTTATTGAACCCTTCTGGCTGGGTTCGTGCGTATCCTGCATGTGGTCTTTTTTTTTTTTTATTCAATCATAAAAAACATACATAAATCTTTACATTTGTTACAATGACAATTGGATCATCCAGTTGTAAAAGCACCTTTTTGTTTGTTTATTGGCTTCGTCACACCTTAATCATTTTTATTTATTTCCTCGTGCCAAAACCGAGAAGAAATAAGTAGAATAGAATGCAGTTTCAAATCAATGCCCAAATAGAAGTCTGTAGTTCTCAATATCATGTATTGTAATGTGAGCCTTTTCTAATATCATTTATTGGAAACGGATTAGTAAACTCATATGTATTTATATATATTTAGAGTGTTGATCTTGGTGTTCAATTCATTGCCACATTTGCCTTTTTTGTCCCTTGAAACTGCTCTTCTCCCTCGCTCCCCTCTCTCTTTCTTTATTAAAATGGTATATCAAAAGTCTTGTTTTTCTCTTTCTCTTTCTCTTTGTTTTTCTCTTTTCCTTCTTTTCTTTTCTCTCTTTCATTTCTTAACATTTCGAAAATGACCTTAGAAAAACGAGATGTTCGTATTGGAAACAAGTATAAGATGGGAAAGAAGATTGGAGCTGGCTCATTTGGGGAGATTTATATTGGTAGTGGTCCTTTTTTTTTTTTTTATACTTATAAATATATGTTATTAAATATACTCTCTTTGCATAATAAACAGGAACGATTGTTTCTGACGGACAAGAAATAGCCATCAAGGTTGAAAATACGAGAGCACTTCATCCTCAATTAGAATATGAAGCCAAAGTATACAAGGCACTTTCAGGTGGCGTAGGTATACCGCAAATACGTTATTTTGGTAAAGAAGGGGAATACAATATGCTTGTCATGGATTTATTGGGTCCTTCACTAGAGGATCTCTTTAACTTTTGTAAACGACGGTTTTCGCTGAAAACAGTATTACTATTAATGGATCAACTGGTAAATAATGATTAAAATAATAATAAAAAGAACTCCTCCGTCCCCACAAACCTCCTTAAAACCTCCTTAAATCATTTATTCTTTACTAATCCCGCCTCCTTGTTATTTAATAGCTGTCTCGTATTGAATATATTCATTCAAAAGGTTTTTTATCTTTTATTTTTATTAAATACATAGTAATGCCTAACAAGCTAAATCTGATTTAAATGTGTTAGGTCTTATTCATCGTGATATTAAACCTGATAACTATCTAATGGGCGTTGGAAAAAGAGCAAATCAAGTCAATATGATCGATTTTGGCTTAGCAAAAAGGTACAAAGACAGTAAAAGCAATGCACATATTCCATACCGTGAGAATAAGAATTTAACCGGAACACCACGTTATGCAAGCATCAATACGCATCTGGGTATAGGTAACAATGAAATGATTTATATACATATATTTATTACTTGATCAGTAATATATAAATAAAAATAAAAATAAATAAACATTTTAAATATATAGAGCAATCTCGAAGAGATGATTTGGAATCATTAGGGTATATACTCGTTTATTTTTGTAAAGGAGCGTTACCTTGGCAAGGCATAAGGGCACGTACAAAGAAAGAAAAATATGATAAGATTATGGAAAAAAAAATGACAACACCCGCTGAAGTACTATGTAAAGGTCTTCATCCACAGTTTTCTGAATATCTAAACTATGTGAGAGCGTTAAGATTTGACGATAAGCCAGATTATCTTCATTTGAGGAGACTCTTCCGTGAACTATTCATTAAAGAAGGTTTCCAATATGACTATATATTTGACTGGACAGTAAGTATTAATAATATTAGTAGTAACAGAACATTATATCATTTAACAAATATTTCACTATTTAAACTGTTTTTATTTTCTTTGGTATTGTTACTACAAAGGAATTAAAAAAGACAACAGAAGAGAAGCAGTCTTGTAGTTCTATAAAATTACCAATGGACACTACAGCGGTAACATCAGCAGCAGCGGCAGCAGGTTTACCTATTCAACAACGACGAGGAAAAGCATTAAAAACAGGAGGACATTCACCGTTTGAAAGTAAAAATGACACTTTTCAACCGAAGTTTACTCATCGGCCCACTAGAGCCAATAATGTTATGATACCTACAAGGCCATTTGGTTATCAAACTACTGTAAATAATGGTGTAGATAGAATATAGTGTTCATTTTAATTTATTTTTCATACATATACACACACACACACACACACACACAGACGTATATATATATATATAAAAAAAGAAAAGAGACTATTTCTTTGGTGGTAAATAATCCTTGGATAAATCAATGTGATCCAAGTGAGTATTTGTAATCTTGATTCTTTTATGTCTTGTTTTTGATCTCTTTGGCTTTGGCTAATGATAGTATTTATTTAGTTATCAATCACAATAAATAAAATAGCATAAAATGCAATGTACTTACATCGGAAACAAGCTTCTTCTCAAATACTTCCATAGTCTTTAAACCTGCATTCTCCAGTTCCTTGGGCAAGTCCGTTTCATCAGGGATGGAGATCTCTGACCACATTTTCTTGAATTCTATCACAAGACCCAAATAAGTAACTTTACTCCTTCTTCTTCTTATATACAAACTATACCAGGATCTATAGGTGTGTTGAACTCGGCATCGTTATAAAATAATACACGCGGATTGCCATCTTTATTTCTCACAACTAATATTTGCCCCTCAGAAGCCAGCTCTTCTACTGCACTTCCTAACTTCGAATACGAATCCTTTAAATCCTTATAATCCATGCCTCCCTCACTTCTTTTTCGAATAAGCAATTCTAATAAATCTTCTTTGCTTCTAATCTGATATGTTGGCTTTATAGATAGAGGGCATATTAGTACATTAACATTATTATACTTTTTAATATGCAAGCGTATATACTTTATAGGCAAATGTCTGATTGACTTTATCAAAGTCAATCTTATCATTATGAACAAGTTTATCCCAGAGTGATTGATTCTTTGTAATGTCCACTTTTGTGCGAGATTGAATACTCGTTACAGATTGTGGGTTATCATTATCCTACGTAACCAATTGTTTAAGTAAAAGCTCATATATTGTCTCTCTTTCTCTTTTAAAATGTTACTTTTAAGAATTGAATAACGGTATAAAGCTGACTCATGGCATGGTGACCAGTGCCCGTGTTAGCAGGTTGTGAGTATACTAAAAAGTATGTTAATCAAAACTGTTATTGGGGGGTTTTTTTTAAAAAAAAAAGTCCAAGCAATTGAGTCTACCAGTTGATTTCTTCTTCTTTCTAGTTTCATTGGTGGATTCAAATGAAGCTTTTGTGTTATTTGAGATGCCTGCTACTATCTTTTTAGGATCTTTGGAGGTCGGAATCTGACCCGCTCTCTTTACAGCAATATCCGCATTGGCATTGAGTGATTTTTTAAAGTTCTTTAATTGATTGTTTAAAGACATTAAAGCAAAAGAGAAAAAGAAAAAATGAAAAATGAAAATGAAAATAAGCAGTCAAGTATTATTTAAGCTCACAATTTAGAGGGCGGAGCAAATGACTGCTAGCTTTCAATATAATCACTAAACAGATCATCATATTTCTAGTCAATACTAACACTAATACGAATACCAATGTTATTACTATTATTGTTATTATAACTATTTATTATTATTATTATTTATGAGTCACTGTCTTCATCCGATTCATCTTCTATATCTTCTTTAGATACACCAGTACGCTTTATCAATGAAAAGTAGAGAGGTCCCCATCCATCGGTATTGTCAGGTAAGATAATCCAACCATGCTTAGTTCTCTCACCAATAGGCCATTTCATCTTTACAGGCTCGATGGGTATCTTTCCTTTCTTCATCATTCTCTCCACTACCTTGTCATTTTCGAGAGAGCTGATAGAGCATGTACCATAAACAACATAACCACCCACACGTGTAGAATGTAAAGCAGCCTTTAATAAAGATAGTTGTCGTTTGGCATTGACTTGAGTACGTTTAGGTGACCACAAGTCAAACTCTTTTTCATCGTGTAATAAATGTCTTTCGGAGGAACAAGGTGCATCCAATAGTACTTTGTCATATTGTTCTGGCTCACCGTAGTAACGTGTGCCATCCTTTCCTACCACTGAACTGACTTCTTTAACGACATCCTCGGGTACATACGATTCAATAACTTGGCGTAACCTTCTTCTGCGATCAGATGCGATCTCGTTTGATGTCAAGCGACCATATTTCTTATCTAATCTTTGAAGAACAGAGAGCGTTTTTCCACCTGGTGCAGCACACAAGTCCAAAACTGTCTCATCAGGTTGAATATCCAATGCCTCTGTTGCCAGAACTGAACCGGCATCCAAAATATAATAATCGGTAATATTTGATTCGTCCTTTGTAGGTGCAGGGAAACGTGATTGTGACTTGGAGGCATAACAAGGTATACTTAGAAAATCGAGCATTGTTAAATCACTGATATGATCTGCTAATTTTGTCTTGACCTGTTCGATATCAGCATATTTATTGAGCATAATACAATGCCTAACTGGCTTCTTTAAGGCTTCAAACAGTGTCTTCCAACGTTCAGCACCCCATTCCTCTTCGTAATACTTGTTAAAGGTAGCTAAAACAGCATTACGACGCTCGGTTTCTCTTTGAAGTGCCTTCTCTTTCTTTTTGGATAATACGGGCTTTTTCTTTTCTGCTTTTTTATTCTTGAAGTTTTTTTTGGTCTTCTCCTCCACTAATGGAGTTTCGGTTGCAGATTCTGACATGGCTTGAAGTTTTTACTTTCTAACAAAGAGATTTTTTTAAGAACAAAAAAAAAAAGGAAAAAAAAACTTGTCCTATGTCCGGTCAATTCCGGTGATCAATGGCTTAGATTTCTCGAAAATAAAAAAGTAGAAATCCATTTTCATGCATTGATCAGCAAAGGCTAATATTTGGCTATTGATCCATACTCTAATTCGATTAAATAATTAATTCTTATACTTTGAAATGAAAGCCACTAATCTGAACTCATAGTCAAATACTTTACCAGTAAATATTTTGTATGTCTTCACTTTTGTTGGAATCTCGATTTTATAACTTTGTACATACAAATTTACCTCTCATAATCTCTCTCTCTCTCTCTCTCTCTCTCTCTCTCTCTCTCTCTCTCTCTCTCTCTCTCTCTCTCTTCCATGTGAACAGCTCTAGTATTTGACCAAAAGAAATCACGGACTATATCTCTATTTAAATATTAATGTATTTATTTATTCTACCTTGATTTTTTTTGTTGTTATTAACGATACATAGTTTGGAAGCTACTGTTTATTTGGAGTATATTAGAAAATAACAATATGTAACTTTGTAAATTTCATTTTATGTACATCAATTGAAAAGTTTTTTTTTCTATAGAATGATATAAAGTACAAGGACACTAAACGAAAATATATTCAGGAACAGTCCATTTGAGGTAATTAATATCCTATTCAAGTCTAATGACGAAGTGTTTTTCTAAAATTAAATTAGCCAGAAATTCCTACTTTTTCCAGCAAGTTGAAGTTTTTCAGGGATTGACCCTTGTCTTTTTTTTTTAAAAAAAAATGTGTAATCTGTAGTCAGTTGTCTATCACATAATAGATAGTTTGTTTATTCTCATATTCACCTTTTTCTCTTTCATGGCGGAAATAAATTATAAACTTTTTGCTGATTTGAAAAACTATCTTATAATTTGATATTTACTATCATCTCTTAACTTATTTTAAAGGTCTTATATTAAGAGCGAAATAATAAAATGAAAAAAGAAGGAAGAATATTATCCTATAAATACATGGCTGGGTGTAACAAATCGTGTTTCCGAGTGTCTCCGTATTAATTTTAGAGGTATGAAGAGCATGTTTATATAAATCGAATACCACTAATTCTTTTTTGAAAGTTATTTAACATGATTAGCTATTATATGTGAATTGTCTTTAACTAAAACAATTTATTTAACTATAGTTACCAAAAGTATTATACCTTTTAAGCAGTATTTCTTCAAAAGTGAGGAAAGGTCATATGCCCTAGATAAATTTTATTATGTAGCATAATTTTATGTTTCAGGCGAATTTGTGTAAGCACAGTGATCCCGAAAGGCACAGGCTAGTAATTACTTTACGGGGGAAATCGCTCTGATATTTAGTATATAAGCCATGACAGGTAAGAAACCAAAATAACTATACAAATCAGTTTTTATTTTCTAAAAAAAAAGTTATATCCTCCCCTTTCCATCCCATCCCCTATGGTAAAAGATCAGAATCAATTTGTTATTGTAAGTAATATCTAGTATGAACCTATTTTTATTTTTAAAAAAATATTCATGTTCTTATTTTTGTTTTTTTGAATCCATACAGGACTTTCTTATGGGCGGTGTTTCCGCCAGTGTCTCCAAAACGGTGGCAGCTCCCATTGAAAGAGTCAAACTTTTGATACAAAATCAAGATGAAATGATTAAGCAAGGTCGACTTGCCAGTCCATATAAAGGTATTGGTGATTGCTTTACACGTACAGTCAAGGAAGAAGGTGTTGTCTCGCTCTGGAGAGGAAATGGTGTCAATGTACTTCGTTACTTTCCAACTCAAGCTTTGAACTTTGCCTTTAAAGATAAATTCAAACGTATGTTTAATCGTAAGAAAGAAGACAACTACTTGGCTTGGCTTGCTGGTAATTTAACGTCTGGTGCTCTTGCTGGTGCAACTTCTTCCGTCTTTGTTTATTCTTTGGATTACGCCCGTACACGCCTTAGCAATGACAATAAGGCTATTAAGCAGGGTGGCGAACGTCAATTTAATGGCTTGATTGACGTTTATAGAAAAACATTGAAGTCTGATGGTATTGCTGGCCTCTATAGAGGTTTTAGCGTATCCATTGTAGGAATTATTTTCTATCGTGGTTTCTACTTTGGTCTGTATGATTCACTCAAACCTGCTTTACCTGGAAATCTCCAGTCATCTTTCTTGGCCACATTTCTCTTGGGTTGGGTTGCAACTACAACCGCTAGTATGGGTAAGTTGATTCATTGTTAAGCTTAAAATATATTATGTATGATATGTATTAATATATTTAATCTTCATAGCCTCTTATCCAATGGATACAGTTCGTCGTCGTATGATGATGACTTCTGGTGCCGCTGTAAAGTATTCCTCTTCAATTCATGCATTCCGTGAAATTATCACAAAAGAGGGTTATCGTTCTCTTTTTAAAGGCGCTGGTGCCAATATGCTTCGTGCTGTTGCAGGTGCTGGTGCTATTTCTGGCTATGACCAACTTCAATTAATTATGCTTGATAAGAAATTCTCTGGTGGTTCAGGTTAAAATCCCCATAGACTGTCTCTCTTTCACTCATTTAACAGATATATATTGTTATTGATTATATTTGAATAAACTTCTTTTTTATGGTCCTATATCTTGAAATGAGTATAAATATGTTCATAAATTGGTACTGTGTCCTGTTAAGGCTATTTCACCTTTCAGTTTTTTTTACATCAAAAGTTAGGTAACCACAAGGTCGCAAATACTATTCCCATATAAGAGAAAATATTCCTTAAAAAGAAACTCCACAAGACCAGTTGAAACAGAAAATCGTTATATCTATATATATACACATGTGTGTATGTGTGTGTATATATTTAGTTAAAATCCATTAATATGTGACTCACATGATATTAACTATATACGGAGAATACCAAAAGAAAAATAACTTTTCCCGTCACTTATATAAAAAATAAATAAATAAAAGAGTAGTCGAATCAATCAAATATACATATATATATAAAAGAAGCATTTGACTAGAAAATTACCTATTCTTTCTGTTGTAAAAAAAATAAGATTTACGAAATATCTAACTAATCATTCATAAATTCTAGGATACTCACTTTAAACTGGATTTCTAAAAGATAAACAGTCTGATTTAACTTATCATTTTCTGTTAAAAATTGTGTTTTAAAAATAAGATTGTACTACATTGATGAGAACTGGGAACTTTGTTTTCAAAAATTTTAAGATTTTGAAAGGTGCTAAATCGAATACGTTGGCTTTAAATATATAAGTACCTCAAACTCCTGTACAATAACAATAATAAACTCAATATTATCTAACTCATAGTTTTGAAATAACTATAAACAACAGATTTTCTCTACGGCTATACTTTTTTATCAATTCATCTTTCCTCATTGAAATATTACATGTAAAAAAGTTTAGGTATATAATAAAAAGAAATAGAAGTAGAAAATAGAAAATTGGTTTTATATGTTCACATAGAATAGTGCTACAATATTAAAGGAAAGTAGAACAGGAGAGCTATTTTGTTTTTTGATGCTACAACGGAAGTAATTAACCTAATTGTTATACGTATATGTTTATCTGTATTTGTTTATATTTACCTCGGGTTTATGCATGGTTTCATAATCTACATGAACGAAGGCGCGCTCCACGTCAGGAAGAGACTCTAATTTAATTTGAAGATCTTCTCCAATATCATGAGATTCTTTCAATTCCATAGTAGGAGGAAGAACAATATCAACCTCAACAAATAAATTGCTTCCTGCATAATAAGCTCGCGCAGTGTCAACCTGTAATACACCAGGATGTGTCAGAGCTGCATATATAAACGATTGATTTATCAGTATTCATCTCATCTAACTTTAAACGAAAAACATAAACATAAAGAAAAACAAAGAAAAACAAATATCGCTACCAATATATGTCACAAGATTAAGAAACTGTGTGTCAGCACTTTTTCCAACTACAAGAGGTATGTTTTCTATATATACATGATTTAAATTAGAATTTGTTAAGAATTATTTGAAAAAATGGATTTTCCATGAAAGAGCTTATTAAATTGTAAAACATGTAAATATAACTTACCAATGAGTGTAGAAACCCAGCTACGTAAAATGATAAGTGCAATGACAATGGAACCTAATGCATCAACCCATCCGGCAACTCTACTTCCAACAATACCAGTAGCAAGACCCAAAGAATTAACGAGAATATCATTACGATGATCTTGAGCCAAAACCTTAGCTGAAGAGTATGACGATAAACTTTGACAGTAAATATAAAGCAATAATTTCACACCTAATTATTTTTAAAAGATTTAATTAGACCCGTACCCTGTATATCTAGCTTCAAATAAGTTATATGTTTATATACCCAAAGCAGCTGCTACAAATCCAATTGCCAAACTACCTAAATCAGGTGTGTTGCCTCCTTCAGCCAATTTTTGAGCAGCTTCAATCTAAGGTGAATAAAATAAATAGATAAGTACGCATAAATGCAGAAACTAGAGATTTATAATACATACAATCAGAAATAATGCAACACAAGACATCAGACATGCAAATATGATTATTCCCACTGTTTCCATACGAGATTTTCCCTTGAAAAAAAAAAGAGGTAGATAAGTAACTGACTCAGTTATTCTTTTCATAATCATTTTGGTAAAAATAAGACATCAATAAAATGATAAAAATGATTTTTATCATGATACATACAGCAGGATACTTTGTGAGATTTGTTTTTGCGGCTTGTCTAGCAGCCCACATTAACACAACTGAACTTAATAAATCCATAAATGCATCAGCCATAGTAGAAAAAATAGACAGGGAGCCAGAAGTAACTGCTGCGACTAACTGCAAAGCAAAAAGAATAATATTTGCAATGACGGAACCATAAATAGCTATTTTCAACTAATAGGAAAACACAAATGTTTGTTATTTTAAGCATTTAAGTGAATAAGAAAAAGAAAAGCAAGAGAATAATTTTTACTTTTAATAGACTCCTTTCTCTTTCTTCTTCGTCTTCAGGGTCCAAAGCTGTCAACATGCTGTTGATTAATTCATTTTGATTTCTGTAAAACTTCTGCAGTCCCCGTCCACCACCCTTTTTCTTTATATCCTTGATATACTTTTCAGATTTTTTCATGTTCTCCAGCGACAAAGGATCATTTTCTCTAATGGAACGCTCAACAGAATTGATATCCGTTACAGATTGAACCCTATATTTTAACTGAATTACATCATCTTGTTCGCGGGTAGCAGAAGAGGATGTAATAACCTGTGTAAATGACATGATAAATTAATAATAATATTAAAAAGAAGATAAAAAAAAGTAGAACGCAAGAAATAATTTATATAAATAATTGGTGCACTGTTACACGAGTGCGTATAAACTGTGGAAACGATATCACATTAGCGATCACGTTTTTTGTTGTTGCTGCCTCATTGGAAACTTGTTATCATAAACCTTACATCAAAAAAGAGAGAATATTATCTAATTTATAAAGAAAAGGGAAGTGAAAATTTTAAAAAAGGAAATTTGATCATCCAGCTCGACATTACTAATAGAACACTCAGAAACTCTATAAATCTGATAAAAGATAAGATCGAAGTAGAAAAACAATAAGCTGAACAACATTTTCTGCCTAAAATCAAATGAAATAGCTATAAGAGTGCGGGATAACCACTTCTTTAAGACAAACATGAATTACACTGGTTTGCGTTTAAAAATCAAGATTTCCAAGAATTACAACCTCGTCTTATAATACAAAATATACAGAAAAATCTTAAACACAAATCACTGTATTTTACCCCATTTATAAGTTTAGTTCCCGTTATCTGCAAATTTAGCTTTCTAAGATGGGATGACCAAACGGATAAATGTTAGGTGCATTCTGGTTAAGTAAGGGATTAGAACAGCGACGGAGAGTACTTTATATTAAGTAATCTGTTTTATTTGATACTTTGATGGTAGGTTTATCTTCATAATCATTTAAAACTCATAATGAAAGAAAGAGTGAAAAATACTTGATGAAGAGTAAACGTTATAGTCAGCTCGTCCATGAGATCTATATTACCTCAGACCATCCTTTTTAATTTCATTATCTGTGTTAAGAGCATATAAACATTTTGCATATACTCCGCGTGTCTCCAAGCTTTTTTACTATGTGCTAACTTGCTGAAATGTTTCCAGCTGTATCGATAAAATCATCGACTTTATGTTAAAAAGTACATCCATAAAAAAATAATGCTTTATCTATACAATACTTAATATGCTCTTTATCGTTTAAATATCAATGATAACAAAATCACATATCAGTTAATCATTTCAAGGAGGTTTAGAATAGTCCTTTTTTAATATATATATTTTTTCAAGAATTGTAAAATAGCCAATGAATGAATGAAAGCTATTTCTAACAGTAACCTACAAAGGTGTTTGGCAATAAACCAGATCTCTTTTTAGAATTGACGATAACCTCGGTGACGTTTAATTGATACCAATCACGTTCAGAGATATTCATGTTCCATGCACTCTTTAATGTAGAATGACCAAATTTCTTTTTAAAGAGCCAGACTACAGGGAAAACGATGATCCACAAACAAGTCAATATAACGGCAAGACGCATCCATCGATTATCTGACCAACGTGAGAGTGTACTATTTGTTTTTACAACAATCTTTTCGTTTTCCAATTCATAAGTTATTACAACAGTTTCGTAATAACCATTTTGTCGAATAACAGAAGTAAAAGCTATAATTACGATTGTTGTTGTTCATATTGATCAGCTTATCACATAGACTTCTAATAGTATTGTTACTACTGCTATTCTTACCTCTAGTCAATTCAGCAAAATTCCAGTTTACTTCCTTTGTCAATTGTAATTCTTTTAAAGTATTATTCTCATGTATATATTCATCGCATAATTCACGAAGAGATTTTGCTTGTCCTGTTTTTGGATCAGGCATTATATACATGCCCTGACAAACTGGTGACACGTATGAACTAGCATCAATTTTAAAATCAAAATCATCTACTTGTCTCGTTTCAGGCTCTCTTTCTTCTACAGTGTTTCCATCGCTATCACGTGTAGTTCTTGATCTCCAAACCGTTTCCGAATGGTAACCTAGTAACAATATAATATTTATATTTAAATATAAAAACACAATAATAGCCAAAAAAAAAAATAAAAAAGCTTTAATTATATATAAGCTTACCATGGAACCGGACAGCCATTTTGGGTGGTGTGTTATGCTGGTATAAAAATTGGAGTAATGCTTCTCCATCGTTGTTGATGTGTTTGTCTCGCGAAATCACACCATGGTCATTATTTTTAAATTTGGCTTTATAGATAGAATAACCTGGTGGTGCTGGTCTTCCCCTGAACATATTTGTTTCGTCGTCCTGTATTAATGGAGAAGAGAATTCCCCAAAGTGTGATTCAATTGGTCCATAATCACCTGTATTGACAGGTGGTTGCTCGAGTACATTAGATGTTGTTGGTGCTGGTACATTGGGATTGAAAGGTGGCGCTCCTGGATCGAGGACATAACCTTGAAGATTAGATCTACTAGGAGGTGGTGTTTGCGCAATATTTGTTGGAGTAATGGCCTCATCGTAAGAAGGTGGAGCAAAGTCTCCAGAGTTTGGAGCAGAAGGTGGAGGGTTGCTAGAAGAAGAAGAGACTGCTGGGGAAGTGTATGAATAGTATTCTTCTCGGCCTTTAGACATTTTATTGGTATTAAAGCAAAAATATAAAAAAAGGATTAAAGAGAGAGAGAGGGCTGAAGCACTTTTAAAAAATGCTTGGCAATTTCCTTTTTTATGCAGAGTGACAGCGACGTTACTACTTTTTTTTTCACTTCCACACTTTTCTGATCCACCCACTAGTCTCACACCAAAAAAGTAATTCTTGACTTATTGTATCATGTTTTTATTTATTAATATTAACATTTGTATATGTAACGCACATTCATACTTGGTAATAGAAGGTAACAGGTACATTGAACCCCCTCATTATGAATTTCTTGGCATAGTGTAGAATAATATAATATAATACCACCGTAAAGAGCTTAGCTGCTTAGATCGTTTACCTTGTTTGATCTATAGCTTATTTTATTTGTATATAATAAAGATGGAGTGTATCATGGAAAGAATATCGTTTACTTCCATTGTAAAGGCAATATTCTTATTTCTGCTACAACGTCCAGTTTATTTGTAAAACGAGAAAAACTTGAATGAAAAACCCACTCTCATCTGATATTATAACATATGACAGCACGAACTGGACTGATTATATAATATACGTTCCATCTTATTAACTGAATCGAATCTCATGTTAGCAAATGGCTATAGGAACTTAAAGACGACTTACAGAGCTCTCTCATTCAAAAATCAAAGTCGGTGGGATTTGAAACTCCATTCGCTTTGAAAAATAGGCTTTCAAATTATTATTGCTGATACAGTCAGGCTTATGGAAATTGGCGTTTTCTCAAAAATAATTGGCGTCGT
>VCJD01004599.1:4339-16214 GCA_024140245.1 Backusella tuberculispora | reverse complement strand
AAAAAAAAAAAAAAAAAAAAAAAAAAAAAAAAAAAAAAAAAAAAAAAAAAAAAAAAAAACTGATTAGAAAAAAGAGAGAGAGGGCTGTTAAATTAAATAAATAAAACATAAATGTTTATTGCATCCATCGCGTGTTAAGTGATGATAGATACGATGACCAATCATCTAATTCCATAGTACTAGGAATAGTCCAAAATGGATTTTCCGGTCTGTTTCTGAATTCACTATTCTGATCAGGGTTCGAATCTTGGTAGTTTCCGGTTAAGCCAAAAATGTTATCTACTGAACTGAACTGAGTTTGAGCTTCGGTAGAATCTGTAGCTTTTATATTACTCAGTCCAAAATTGTATTGAGAATAGGGGTCTGTGTCATTATTGACTTTATGTTTTTTCGCATATACATAAAAAAAAAAAAGGTAAGAAGCATATATAAAAAAAAAATACGTAGGTTGTTTTAATAGCAACACCCTTTTTTTTTTTTTAACTTACCCACGGGCGTTACTGTTTGTAATAAAGAGGATAATTCATTTATCCAGTTCTCGTTAGATTCAGGTTCTACTATTGAAGTGCTCTTGCATTTTGATATTTGAGACCCGACATTATCATGGTATAGATTAGACATGTAAGAGAATTCTTTGTTTAATCCAAGCCCATCCTTCCATCCTGTAGCTTTTTTGTTTTCTGATTTGGAAGTCAGTTCACTATGATCACTGATATCTACGCCAGAAAGATCGATTTCACGTTCTTGTAACATATCTGTTAACAAATAGTTGAGTTTAACAGCGCCCTGGGACACCTTTGTCAACTTCTGTACGACTTTGGTTAGTTTGATTAGATTGGATTTCGCCAAGTCTGACACGATAATATCAGGATTTGATGTATTATAAATATGAACAAGTGAAGCCGTAAATAGAGGATAGATTGCGAAATTCCAGGATGCAAGAAAGAAGTCAGAATAGTCCATTTTTTCTGCAATATCAATGCATCGTATAGCTGCACTAACACAAACATTTAACGCGGATGAGTGATCGCTGTCTTTTTCAATAAAGGGTCTATGAAGCAGGATCAACAACGTGCAGTATGAAAGATAAATTAGCCCCGACACCGAAATTAAAGGGGTCGTTTTTCTCCTTTCTAATCGTTCTACATTAATACTCGAAAGTTGTAAAACCGACGGTAATCCAGATCTCCATTCGGAAAGAGCTTTATTCAAGTAACTTATAATGGCATCACTTCCATGTTGAGAGGTATATCTTTTTGACTGTGGCGTATAAACATATTGCAAGATTTTACTGAGAATTTCTGATAGTTTACATATTTGTACAAATGGCTGAAAGATAGGAACTTGATCACTTTTAATTTGTTGAGCTAATTGCTTATCTAAAGAAGGATAGCGAGGACCTTCTTCTTCTTGATCATCTGTTGGTTCATCCATCACTTCATTCCAATGAGCACTTTCC
Organism: Backusella tuberculispora; assembly: GCA_024140245.1. Lineage (NCBI taxonomy): Eukaryota > Fungi > Mucoromycota > Mucoromycetes > Mucorales > Backusellaceae > Backusella > Backusella tuberculispora. The sequence continues at coordinate 14,755 of VCJD01004599.1, read as the reverse complement.
CTAGGGTATATTTCATCGCAATCTTCATCAAATATGGTTTGTGGCTTTCCTGTTGCTGCTGCTGACCATTTATCAAGCATATAAACTGCCCACCATACTCTACGTCGTGTTTCCTTTTCACCATCAGAAATATCCCAGCTCTCACATGATCTGTGAAGTCCTAAATCTTGAGTCTATCATTTTATTAAATTAATCTACGAGTAAGTAATGATAATGTAATAGTAGTAGCGGATAAACCTTCCCCTCTCTCTCCTCCTATATCTATTCACTACTATTACTACTTTACCGATCGAATCAATATTGAATTTAATAACCAACCACTTGCAATTTTTCCATCCAGGCTCGCACGATGAAATTGACAAATAATGACAGCTTGTATAGTAGAGATGACAGGAATATATTTTACTTTAAGGTAGCTAATTACGTTATCAAATAGCTGTTCAGACCAGCCCTTTGGTATATCTAAAGACTCGTTCAGGTTTGAAAGTACATCATCACCAAATGTACGACATGTTTCGATATATCGTACAGCTGAAGCGTATATTGAATTTAGTAGCGGTGCGGATGGGTAGCCATTAACTTTACCACGATATTGTTTTAAAAACAATTCTTTGTTGAGTATCGGTAAACCTGGATAAATAAAAGAAAAATATCTATAACGTAGAGCGTAAATATATACATATATACACATATAATAGGAATAAAACTCTTTCTACCCTAATTTCTTATATAAATATTATACTTACACTCCCATCAAAATGTCACTTGTATGTTTATCTATTCCAGCTACTTTATAAATCCAATCATTTAAGCTTTTGATAGTTTGACCTGGTTTTAACAAACCCCTCTCCACCAATTGTCGATGGTTCTCATCTAGTCCATTTGTATTCTCCTGTTCATAAATAACCATGGTTCGACCAAAGCGTCTAATATGTATCCCAATCTTTGAGGCAATTCTTGCATCTTCAAAGTCAATTTTTTGAGCCAGAAATGGTAGTATACTCATATCACCAATGTAGCGTGGTTGGGATCCGGTCATGATAGAGGACGATAATTCCGCCACAATGTCTTTTCTCGTTTCTATTGACTCCTTCTTCTTTTCTTCTTGGTTCTCCTCTTCCTCCACTTCTTCTTCTTCTATTTTCTTTTCAGGATCCTCGATCCAGGTATCTTTGTTTAGATCTAAGAGAATTTTTTCCATAGATTTTATTCTGTTTTCTAAAGCTTCGATGTATCCTTTTGGTGCACCTCGTTTTTTAGGACTAAAGAAAAAAAAAAAGATTATATGCTGTTAATAAAAAAAATAAATAAAAAAATAAATACTAAATATTCTTTTAACATAAATACTCGCTCGTAATTAAAAGTACAGGTTTGATTTGTTTCTGTGCATCTTCTACAATTCGGTCCTTGCTCAACTTCACACTTCATTTTTCGTTTTCTACATGAATCACTTGTTTGGTAATGGGTATACAAATAAAACACATGCATAAACACGCCTCTTTTGTTTTGTAAGAACAGTCTTACCATGCTCGTTTTGAACGATTTCGTTTCGTTCCGATTTGCTCCTCAGAGTGAATTGATTGAGAAGTAGACGTATGTGAAAGAGGAAAAGCAGGTTGTATTGGACGTAAAGTTGTATTATTGTGTGTGACTGACATTTGGGTATCAGGAGGAAGTCTTAGTGTTTGAATTGGCATCCAATTGAATTGTCTTGACATTATGTTTTACGTATATATATTGATTAGGAGAGAGAGAAAAAGAGAGAGAGAACTGAATTGTGCAAGTATGTTTATTATTTCTTTCCTGCTAAAGTATATGCGTCTTGCTGCAATCACATTAAATACTCGGTAATGAACAATGCTTATTAGGAAATAAAAGTATATCGAGTTATCTAATATACGCAGAATATTTTTTTATATAAAACAATGAAAAAAAAAAACTCGAAAGACAGGCTTATATGTATATTACAACTTTATTTAACGGAAAAGTTAATCGGAAAAATTATTTACCGAAAACGGCCCGATATTATGTTACCTGAGCAAATCTCCTTTCCTTTTTAGTAAGCTACTGGATTTTGAGAGTTACAAATCAGTTTCAACCTGAGAATACAATGTTATAAAATAGCATGAAGCAACAACGCTTTTAAATCTATTTTAATTTTGTGCTTTCAGCTTTTGAGTATTCTGGAATTTTAAAGATTCTAATGCTTCCTTTAGTTCTTTTTATCCACTTCAAAGTTGAATCTTTTAAACTTTCATTAACATCATCTAGTGCACAACTACTGCTTTCGTTAGGTACGCTGGAGTCGTTTGTTTCAATAAAACTGGAGAGATTAATGCGATAAGGAGGTGGGATATCAGAGGTATTAAATATATGTGAAGAAGTTGTTATAAACATACTACAATATACTCTCAATTATAATAAGCAAATCAGTTGGACCTCGGTTTATTTATCTATAAGTTCAACTTCCGTCACAAACACTAAGTAACAAGATCGTATATCTGAATAATATCAAAGACTAGATCTTAATATATTATTCAACCAATGGATTAAACTGATAACAATAAACTACCAATCCTTCACAGATGTAAATAAAGTTCACAATTGTAAATAAAGATCAAACTGTTTTGTCAAGTCTGATAATTTTATCATCTTCTTTATTAATATTTTTTGATAAATATCACAGGGAACCTGTTCAGTCACTGCTTTTTCGATGGCGATGGGTTGTGCTTTGCCTCTATCCAATGTGTAAACAACATTAAATGGTGTCTCACTAACAATGGTTTTGCACTTCACACGATTTGCTTCCGTTACTGGCTCTGCTAGAGCCAAGTACGCTGCCTGCCCTTTTGTACTCAATATTTTCATTTCACTACAAATAAAAATGAAAAAAAAAAGAAGAAAAAAAAGGCACATCCTAATGTTACGGGACTGAGCTTAATGTAACCAATGTGTTGCGGTCTGAAAAATGATTGTGAGCCTTTCGAGCATTCGCTAATTCTATCGATGGTTTTATAAGGTACCAACAAGCATTAGCGAATTGAATCCAGAAAGAATAATACTACACCGGTAACACATAAAACGATATTACAAGAAGCAACGTTTTCCATATATTGCCAGTCAAAAAACTAGATTACGACTATATATTTTGCCGGAGATCCTAGTGGCAATATAATAGTATCAGCCTTCTCCTGCTTTGTGCGGTAGGCTGATGCATCAAAAAAATCACAGTCATTCCGTACTTCTGCCGTCTTTTTACACATACCCAAGAGAATTACATCAAAAGGATCATAAACTATCAGTTTGACTATCACTCTCTAATCAAGTAAGTATTTCTTACTGGATGAAATATTTTCCTTTTTTTGAAAAATAAAAAATAAAATAAAATTAACCTCTCCCATTTAAGGCGAACCCTTTTTTCTTTCTTTTCTTCTTCATATATATAAAAAGATGACTCCTGAGAATGTAGTACTTCAATTAAAAAAGAATGGCACTTTTGACGATCTGAGAAAACGTCTTTTATCCGAGTTCCAGTCAGGCGTAAGTCTTAACTTGTAAATGTTAATTCTCTTTGTCTTTATTAATCTTTTATAATAAAAAAAAACAGGAAGCTGGGCAGCAGTTTTTGGATCAACTTAAAACGTTTATGCAAGACTTGATTGCTAAAGATCCTTCCTTATTAGAAAAAGATTCCTCTTTATTCTATGACCAAGTCAATGTTGAATTAGAAAAGTAACTCATAGATTTTATATATATATTTTTTTGAAAATGATTTATAGATTATTATTATTCTGAGCTGTTTATTAGGGCTGGTGTTTATAAAACTTTACAACAACATACTTTGAACCGATTGAATCAAGAATACTACCAAAATCGTGTCGATGAAGAAATTAAAATTGTTAATGAGAAGAATGCTTAAAAAAAAAATCGTGGCTAAAATGATTGTTGTTGCTATTTGATTGGAAAGTTGTACTGAATGAATGCCTGTATTTTTATGACATTACTCAATTAAAAACACCTTCAAAGAACTCACCTTTTATCTACTGCTGCTACTGCTGCTTTTGCTATAGTCACGTAGATCGACTAATATTAACGAATAAAAAAATATAATTATGCTCGGTGGATCGACTACATAATCTTTTGTTAGAACGATGTTTTAAGGATGAATTATTGCACTACTATGTTGCACGATCTTGGTCTTTGGTCTGATTATTACTAGTTTGTTAAGTTAGATGACTTTTACTTATAAAAAATGAAGCGATACATGTATAATATACATCATCTGTTTACTCAATTAATTAAATAGTTATTTGACTTTTATTTTTTGTTTCTTTATTTGGAAAAGGATTCTTACTCGAACATCATCATTGTGGTATTTTTGTTGTTCTTGATCCAACAATCCACAAAAAAATAAAGTCACGTGACTCAACTGAGGGTCTTGAAAGTCACTAGTTTTTTTTTTTATTATTTTTTTCTTTTATTTTGTTGTCTGCTTCTGTTACCAAAGTACGCGTTAAACAAAGTTCTTTGAACCAAATGACGACACATCACATTCCAACCTGGAAGCAAGAGAATCAAAACTTACTTGACACGATATGTCAAGCTCCTGCTTCCAGTATCGCAGCTGACAACCTTTTGTTTCTGCTACAAATCAATAAAGATCGTTTCCTCAATTTATTTGATACTGAACCTAAGAACGCAGCACATAGAACCAGTGTACAGTCCAGTAAGCAAAGCTTTTTTAATAAAACAATTTTTATTCTGTTTCTTATGCTCATGCTCTTGCTCATGCTCATTCTTTTATTACTATTATTATTATTATTATTATTATTATTACCATTGTTATCATAGAAAAAGTATATATTAATCGAGAAGAGTTTGATGTCAGTGCCGATTTTGTGGAAAAGTGTTTGTTTTTATCAGATCAACTTGGCATGAATGAACATGCAGCAGCTACATTATTAATGGCAGCCAACAGCAAGACACAAAAAGGAGGGAATTCTATAGACACGGCAGTGGTTCTTTATTATACCGAACGAGGTTACCTTTTGGCCTGTTTACAGGCCATTTTAAAGTATGCCAAGGATGCAAATGAAAACGTCAAAGATACCTGTCGTCTGTTTTTACAGGAACTAATGCAATCACGAGTACATAATAATAAAAGCTTTGTTCGTCACTTGTTGGATACATTGTCAAATTCGAGTAAAATGGTAAACACTTTGATGACACATGGCCCAACAGCAACAACAGCAACAACAGCAGCAGCAACAGTGCCAACACTAATGACTTCAACCAGTAATACTCAAGGAAGTAAATTGGAAATAAGTGTATCTGGTTTACAGATGGAACGTTTAAACGATGAACGACTTTTTCTTGTACAAATATTATATCATTTAGCCACTTTATTCTGTTTCGAAACTGACGATAAAATCGAAATCTTAAAAATGTTGGAAGATGCTGACCTTACGGATCCAGCCACTACATATATGATTATTGTTATGATCGCGTCATTAAACAACAACTATGATACAGCTGATTTTATTACAAGATTTCACGAACGTATCATGACATATGGCTCAAAGGTACCAGTTGTAAAGTCAGTGGTTGTATTACAATGGGTGTTGTACTTGTCAAACCCAGCTACAGTCAGAGCGATAACTGCTACAGGCGACAAGAATACAATCAATGAAAATATAAAGCAATTGTTGGATCAGTCTATTCGTGTAGATGTGTTTGGTTTTATGAATGAATTTCTTTTATATTTCCAGCAAAAGAATGCTTCGATCGATACAGAACGTGGTGTGATCAAGGGTAGCGTAGATACAGGCTCTACTTTAGATCGCACTGATTATCATTTATTCAATTCTTTTATCAGAGAAGACTTTCAGCCTTTTGTCTTGTATGAATTGGAACAAATGGTCACTGCTTTCATCACCCATCTTTTCAGTGTGCTTCAAAAGTTAAAATACAAGGAAGAGGATTCAAATGTTCCTGCACAGGCACCTTTATCCGGTGCCAGCACTTTACTTAACACAGCCATTCAGAAAACAGAATATCAACGTTTAGCAGATTTCTATACACTTTTAGCAAGCATTTATCGCGATCAGAAAAATGTAGGAATTAAATATTGGACACGTGAACAGGGAGTTTTGCATCACTTTCTTCGTTGGACTCTGGATATCAAAGTGGCGGCTACGGTTTGTGCAGCATTTGACTTTTTGGGCTCAATCACTACCGGAGATCAGTGTGCTTTAGAAATGCTTCGTTTCTTCAATGTCGGCACTGTAAACTCCAACATCACTTCAAGCAGTCTCTTCTCTTGGGGAAAGCCTTTTGCTGCCTTGCAGTTCTATGTCGAACTCTACAATAACTCAACAGATGATTATCCACTTGTATTACCAGAAATGGAAGAACGCCTCTTGATTAAATTCTTATTCATCTTACAACAAACCATTCAATATAGTGCCGAAGCCAGACGTGCCTTTTGGGATGAACAGGCTGTGATTCGTTCAAAGACTACTCTTTTGGAATTTACAAATTGTCCTACATCTACAACTTTACGTGCTGCCATCTTTGATGTCTTTGCCACTTTTTGTTCACCTTGGGGTGGTGGTGTCGAAGGTTTAGGAAGAGATATTTCTCATCAAATGTGGAATCTTCTTGAGCAGAACGATACTTTTGTTACCAAACGTAAACCTGATGAAACAAACAAGAAATATGTCATTGACCAAACTCCTCGATTTGTACGTGATATTGAGATGGAGAAAAGAAACCAAATCTTTACCGAGACACTATCCATCATCCACTTGTTAGGTTCAGCCATTCACACCCAAAGTAAGCGTGATACACTTGTCTCTGGTTTCCAAACTACACTCGGTAGTGTTCCTCCTGGAATTCTTACAAGTCCTTATGTTGGATTTGTGGTGGATACAATTTTTTTGAATTTAAGCGATCAAAAGTATATCTATGCTGGTGGTCGATGGCAATTAGCCGAAGCATGCTTGTTTGTGATGGAAAACAGCGTCATGGCCTTTGATGTTCAACCTTTACAAGAAATGCTTCGCGAAGCTGAAAGATTCCAATCAAATACAAACTTGGGTGTCAAGGCACTTCTGATCTATATGACCCAGCCAGGCTTCGATGTGTTGGTCCGTATTTTATCTGGTGGAAGATTGATTAATGAGTTATTCCGTATTATTCTGAATAGATGGGATAAGCCTACAATTTACCAACAACGTTGTCTTGTACGCTGCTTGCGTATCCTCTCTCGTGTACTCGAAATTGAAGGTCCATTCTATAACGTTTTACTACCAAAGATCACAGAACTCTCCAAACAAAAGGCTTCTTCCGAGATACAAATTGGTGATCATTGTTTCCCACCTTTGCCTTCTGTTGTATCCCTCTGTCAATTATTCTTATTCAACACTAATGTGATTACCAAACTTGGTTTACTCATGAATAAAACTGATGAAGAAGAAGTTTGTCTCCTCAGTACCCGTCTCTTACAACGTCTATCAACAGATGTGACCGATACATATCGTGTCGGCGGCTTTAGTCATGCTACTCCTAGTGTATCCACTGTTACTGGATTGGCTAAGAATATTGCTACTATTATGAACACTTCAGAAGACGCAGAAAATATCATTTCAGGTACAGGAGAATTATTAAGCATAGATACACCGGAAACAATAACATATGATGACTATGAATACGATATCAACAACATCCCATTCTGGAGAGCTCAGGAAATACTAGATAATATTTTCAATTATGAAGAAGCTTTTACTCCCAGATTGAGCACATCTCCACGATTGGCTATTCTTGATTTACTATTAGAAAACGCTGGTGCGGATAAGCCTTGCCCTACAATGACTGAGTTCTTACTGGGCTACGATCTTAGAAAGACAAGATTGACCAATTTAATGGATACCGATACCAACCGTGCTCGCATGTCTTGTCTCCATACAATTTCCAACCTCTTACGTCAAGGTATTCAGCAAAATGATGAAGACGTCACCATGGAAGAACTCGGGGAGTCTCAGTTACTGATTGATACACATCCTATTCTTGCTGAGAAATGCTACGAGTTAATATACCGATTGTGTGCAAAGGGTGTTCTCTCCAACCAAACCATCCGCTACCTTCGTTATCAGGAAGATTTCTTTTACCAGCAATTAAACTCAATGTCAACCCGACTTGAATATCACTTGGAAACAGATAATAGCCTGTTCAGTGGTAAGATGTTATGCTCTGATGGAAGTGTGATTGACACAGATTTCTTCAAATTGAGATCAAAACTCCATCAACGTGCCTATCTTTTGGAATCCATTGCACTTGAACTCCACTCTACAGCCAATTCCCAGCAAAAGACATTGGTCAACCGATTATTGGAATTATTGTATGGTCGAGATCTTATGAATTTTGATCGTGGTGATGTTATGGAAACAGACGGTCCTGTCAATATATTTTTACGTCCTCAGGCATCATTCCAGCAACCTTTAGTTCGAATGCTCGAATTTGTCAGTTCCCTCGACTTTAAATGGTATGATGCATTGACAACCACACCTACCCTTAATTACTTTGCAGGTCTTGACGTCGATAGATATCTCATTACCAATCATCACGGCTGTAAAGTTTATGACATCAAAACAATTTATAAGATTCTTAACCAAGAGCGTGTCAAGAAGAATTATGCAAATGACGATGAGCTTAGAGCGGTGGAAGAAGAAACTGCACAAATTATATCTTGTTTGGTGGCAATAAATCATGATAATGAAATAAAGGCAGGAAAACAACATTGTATGATGGCCTGGAAACAAGTGATCCATGTCACTTTAATAGAATGCTTTGATTTTATCCCTCATGAAACTCGCGAACGTATTTTGTTTGAACTGCTGGCCATGCTCATTCCAAAAATTGCCTCTGTAAAAGAAGACGTGGTTCTTTCTGATATGAGCTACGTGATTCTTTCATTACTGGATAGACTCCGAAAGGACATGAAGGCTAGACCTGCATCTGAATTACCTACAGAACAGTTGAGAGCCATCTTTAGTGGTCTCTTGGATTGTATTCAACGAACAGATTCTGATATCTACAGTCGAGGTGATATGTATACTGCTATCAGTAGTTTCTTGCTATTCATCAACGGCCACATCAAAGATAACGCGCATGAAGAGACAGAACGATACATTGTGGATCAGGTGACAGGACGAGGTGGTGAGTTACTTGGCGTAATTTGCTCAGATGCTATCAATGGATTAGGAGTATGGAAAACAACTGCCTATATTGCTTTGGATGCACTTAATACAGTCGCGCTCAAGATGAACAACAATTCAGTACAGCATTTCTTGATTGAAAAGAACTTTTTACAATACACAATCGAGTTGATTCGAAGTGATGATGGTGTTCTTTCTACCTTGTTAGAACAATTAGATGGTAACTCAAAATAAATAAAGGAGAAAAGGATGTTAATCTTATTTTAACCTTTATCTACATATAGCTCCTTTACAGCCGTTATATATATTTGAAGCTAAGATGTCGATTCTTCTTGGTCTTGCTATGAACAAAGGAGGTGCACAATTATTAGTAGATAACCGTATTTTAGAAGTATTAGGGCAGTGTCACTTTATTAGAGCTCAGCAACAGGATTTGACGACAATCCAACTATATAATGATTCCTCTTCAGAACTAATGAACCGCTATGACCAATTATTAATGCCTACTTTGAAGCTTATTACTGCTATACTTTGTGGTTTGGGTAGAGTGAATGGTACCGTTCTTTCAAGAGTAAGTGTTACCAATATTATTGTTTCTGTTGTTATTGTTTATTTCTATTTTTATCATTTTCATTATCAGTGAGAAAGTTTCTTTTTGATCTAATAACTTAAATTAGGCTGAAGGATGGGCAAGAAGACAACAACCTGCACTTGTGAATATATTAAAAGAGAAAACTACAACACTAACCTCACTACGAAAACTTAAGTTAGTTACCACCATCATGTTCCAGATTAGTTGTAGAAAGGAATATTTGGATGACTTGGTAAAGAGAGGCATTAACCAGTTGCACAATGCGATGACTCAGTTAGTCCTTCCAGACAATTTAAAGAGCCAGATCATTCCAACATCTGAAGATGAAAAAAATATGTTTGTTACACCCGGTAAAGTATATCAAAAAAGGGAAAAGAGAAATGTTTATTTACAGGTTTTTTTTTTTTGTTTCTAGTTGGTGGAGGTCATACTTCTTTATTTGAACAAAAAGCTACAACCATAATTCACGCTATTCAAAATAACTTGGAAGCTTATAAATCACAAAACATTATTTTAAATTAAAATAAATTTCATAGTCTTTTATATACATATTTATACATATTTTCTTCTATTAGACATCGATTCTTCTATTTCTAAATTCTGATGACT
>VCJD01004596.1:0-11895 GCA_024140245.1 Backusella tuberculispora | reverse complement strand
CTTCGTTGATGGCCATCACGATAAACAACAAAAGCAGAAAACATAACCATCATTGTACCTCGTCTTTTTTCATTTACCACACCGCGAACAGGAATCCATGTTTCGCCAGTGTTGTGATGTGTGTGTCAATACGACTCATCAAGAAATACTTCAGTTTGCATTAGTTTTAAATTTCCTTTAAGGTTACTTAATCTATTGTTTACATAACGATACCGATATTCCACGTTTTTTTCGGCATCATGAAGAATACTTCTTCTTTCACCTTTCTTGTACTTTAAACCAAGTGTGTACAAATCTCTTAAAAGGACTTGCTTTGCAATATCTATATAGTAATCGTCTTTTATCTCCTTATATATTCTCTTTACTGTGTTTGGGAGACCAATTTTGTTGTTTTTTAAGACAACCTCTTTAAGAGCAGAAGTATAGTCGGAGTCCAGTTTACGTTTTGGTCTACTCATATCTTTTTTTTCGGGAGCCTCCCCGGCGCCTTTATATTTGTTAATTACTCGATCTGCTGCATATTTCGTAATGCCTAAGATCTCAATCAAACGGTTCTTGTGCTTCATTGCAACGAAATTCCTGTTGGAGAGCTTCTCGGTTGAAATGGCATCGTAAACTCGAGAAATTAATGAATATGTTTCATCAGTAAAATTACGTGAATTTAAGATTGGTAAAGGAGGAGTCATTTTAAAGCAATTTTTTTATTAATGAAGTTAATTGAGGATAAATATGTTAGTCTAACCCTGGTGTTTTGAGAGCTTTGTTGTATTTTTCCGTTGTGTAGCAAAGTCGCAAAAAAAAAGGTCATTTTTCGGAGTGAAACTTTTTGAATATACCTCTACATGCATACATATCAAGTAAAATATAACAGTGCTTTATTAATACATATGTATAATTATTCTGGTCGAAAACAACAGTTGGAGATGCAGTCCATCTATAATTCTCTTAAAAATGTGATTAAATCACTCGCTACTATTAATGATCCCCTAAATATAGTTACTATATAGCCATTATGGTACGATAAAAGACTTTTCTATTTATTTATTTTTTGTAATTCACCGGAAACTGATGGAAACAATTCTAACACAAATGATGCTTATTTTGAACATAGCAGAAGAAGCACAAAATCATTAAGTTGCTACTATGTTATGTGTTAAATCAATTTATTGAAATTAACATAGCAAATAGCGCAACCGCATTACCAATGATAAAAATATAGCAGTGAAAATACTACTCGGAATCAGAAAATTAAACAAACTAAAACAGAATGTCTGTATCTATATTTACTCAATATGTACCTACAAATAAACCCTACTAAGTATTGGGCTATTAAAAAGAGAAAATCACTCGACAACATACATATCTCAAGTAACACTATTTACATTCAGACATACGCAGCAGCTTGACGTTTATTAAGAAAGCCTTTAACCATTTTTAGCTATATCATACATTCTGGAAAAAAACCGGCAGAATTTTTTAGTAGCTTATGCTGAGGGTTTTTTTGTTTTCCGGGCAGGCTCAGTTTTAGCTTGTTTAGTTCCATTTAGAAAAAAAAAAGGTTGAACTTTATTTTTGGAAGTACCTCTTTTATGTTTCTTTAATAGTAATTATTCTATTACTCTAAAGAAGAAAGAGGAGGAAAAGGTGCTTCCTTATTAAGTACGATAGAATACCAATTTGACATTTCAGTATAGAATCGCAGATTGAGACTAGACCTGATTTGGTTAGCGATAGGCATACACATTTAGCTATTATAGTATTAGAAGGACTGAATAGGTGTAGTTCAATTCCAAAAAGGAGTATGACTTGGAAATTGGAATGATATGGGATTAGAGAATAGTCTGATTTCCCAAGTTATACTATACTTTTGATAAAGAGTTTCTGTTTATAAGTAAAAGTCCATAAAAAATAAAGTGAATATTTCTGTTTCTGTTATATATATGATTACATATAATTGATTCAGTTGGTTTTTAAATTTCAAGTTTTCACTTGGGATGTGAAAAAGGTCAAATTTATTAAAAATCAAAAACAATATTTAAATATAAAATTTAACAATTATAACATGATGCTAGTTTGTGTATTTTATATCAGTGATAAACCTTTGTTAGTATGGACTGTACTAAAATGATGAAGCAAGATAGAACCATTACAATTCTGATATATTTTGTGAGATTTCACAATGTTTAGAAAAAAAAATAAGAAGATATTATATAACTTTGTCAGATTCTTTTAGGAACAAGTTAATATCTCGGATAGTGGCTGTTATAGATTGGCATAGATTCTAACATGTAAAGACGTGTCTGGTCTCTCATAGTTTTACATTGACAGCTATATATGTTATCATTAGTTTATAAACGAATAGTAGTAATAAATAATATGTATGCATGCATGTATTAATAAAATTTACCTTTGAGTCATTTGCATATTTAAATAATCAGTTTCTTCTTTTAATTGCATCACAACCTGCTTTAGATACTCGTTTTGACGTGAAAGTTTCTCAGATTTTTGAATAAGCTCTTCAACCCACTGTTTCTTGCGCTGTCTACATTTTAAAGCTAATAATAATAATAAAATGTAATTAATATTAAGTAGATAATAAATGCTTCTTTTTGTCACTTACCAGCTAATCGGTTTCTTTCAAGTGTTTTTAGACGGGATTCTTCATCAGAGTATTCATCTGTGATGGAGTTTCTTTTTTGATATAGTTTTTCAGAAGGCACCGTTTTAGAGATTGGATGAACAGGACTATTGTCCATTCCAATTGGGTATTGATAGCTTATACTACTATTATTCATATTCATATTCATATTTTGTTTTTTGTTTGTTTGATATAAAACGCTTTGTCATTATGCGAATTTATTTTGTAGATATATATAAGCGAGCATTTTTAGTCGCCGATATAAAACTAATCGTATGTTTGGTCTTTAATTGTATAAAGAAAAACAACAACAATAAACAAAAGATAAAATAAAGGGATGAGCATGATACTAATTAGACAGGTCAGTCTATTTAGAGTAAATAATAAACAAAAACAAAAGAGGATAGGAGGGGATTATTATTATTTTTTTTGTGCTAAAGAGCGCGATAATTCATCTAATACATCCCAGACACACTCCTCAGCCATGTATTCATCATAACGTTGACTCATTGGTTTATAATCCGGTTGGTCATTAGGAGGGTATTGAAATTGAGGACCAAAGTTACATGTAACAACGCCACCTTTAAATACACTAACTGCAGGATAATATCCCAGTGTACCATCATCTTCCAAAGGCGGATCTTCTGTCCAATGCTGATGTCCTGCACTATCATTTTCAGGTATACCGCTGCCATTGGGATAATCCTTCTTGTGTTTTCTTTTCTTCTTTGCGCGTTTGGCCAATACCGTTTCGGGTAATCGACCGAAATCTTCAAAATCGATAAGATCTGTAAACATGACACCTTGATTGACACCGTTCTTATACACAGTGATGTATGACCCTTTCAGGATGTTTGGTTGATAGCTCAATTCCTCTTTTCTAAAAGGATCAGCCAACACTTCCATCTCTTTACTCGCTCTAAAGTCCTTCTCTTCAAACCATAGATGTTCTTTATAGGCGATTGGAATACGTCTTCTCGAGGCACTTTTGAATTGGTGTTTATCTTTTGGTGGTAATGAAATGTATAATCCAATAACATCTCCTGCATGGAATGGCTCACCAAACTTTTCTGGTCTAGAACAAAATACACGATCACCAGTTTTATCACGATAACCATAACTATAACCATCATATCCAACGGGCGCATTTAGACAAGCTAATAAAAAACATATAATGTATTAATATATATGTATACATTTTGTTTTTTTTTCTAAAACTATATATACATAACATCCTCTCCAAAAAACACATGTAATAACAATAACAACCAATTACCTTCTCTTCTTGCCCATCCAATTCTTACATGAGGACCCTGTGGTTTAGAATCATCTGAACCTGCTGGTTTGGGATCAACTGGACCTGCAGCCGTTTGAATAATAGCTTCCCAATACCAATTCCCTTCCTTTACACCCACATTAGCTCTACACATTCGAAAGCCTTTATCTGTTGTCACTGTCAGACCATCTTTTGTAACGGATACATACGAACTTTTATCAGGAATACTGATGGTACAACCACCCAGGCTGTTTTCTGCCTGTTGATAAGCAACTCTGGGTAAGATAGAAGGTTCACAAGGAATATATTTAAAACCAAATCGATTAAAAGGGTGATCGGTATTAGCAGTACCAGGTGGAAAGACAGCTGGTACTGTACTGGGTGTATAAGGTACCGGTGAAGAAGAGCGTGGCGAAGGTGTATTTGTCGCAGGTGTACCTGATCTCCATTTATTATTATTATTATTATTATTGCTATTACTATTATTACTATTATTATTATTATTACTATTATCTGTTGGTAAACTTGCTGAGGGATCCGATTCTCTTCGTTTCTCTTTGGGCGGTTTACTCCCTCCTGTCACAGGTCGTACGTGCCACAAATTAGGATCGGCCAATCGAAAATCAGAAGCTGCTGATCGTTGACGTTCATCACGGGCAATAAAAGTATCCTTTGAAGAATACAAACAGCTACCCAACGTAGCCCACCAGGTTGTAGTACGGGCACGTTCAGTACACAGACTACGCCAGTGCTTATCAACATACGGTATGATTTCTTTTTTATTAAAATAATAATGCTCTGGATGCCATTTGTTCATCAATGCTGCATTTTTACTTTCAAACAACTCTTCGTTTTCTGTGCCGATGCGACAGAGAATCTCTTCTAGAATAAGATTCGCAATGGTCGTCGAGCAAATGTCCTTCCAGCCAGCTGTTGTCCTTTCAAACACTTCTGTTTGAGTATCGCTACAATCAAGACAAATAAACGTGTAATTGGTGGTAAATAACAGATCGGGTGGTTGACTAACAGAGGTACATTCTGTATGAAACCAATTTCTGCATTCTAAATCAGTAAAGCAAATTGATAAGTTAGTTAACTAGCTAATTAGTTGTTATCTTTTTTTTTTTGCTGTAAAAACTAAAATGTTTTGATTCTTGATTTAATGAGACCTACGCTTACACTGCATAGCTATTTCAAGCAAGTTGCGATCTCTACCACAGTAGCAGTATTTATGCTGTGAATTGATTGTGTGAGCTTCATTCCATACAATTTGACTCATTAATTAATATTTTATATGCTTAATGAAAGAGCTTTTCTTCTTTTTTAAAAAAAGAGGGTATTATAAAATTACTCACGTGTTTTGATTAAAAACATCATTTTGAACAAAAGTAGTCACTGGTACGATTATGATTATGCTCACTCACTTCGCGCTTGTTGATGTAACGTTATGTTAAACTCTAGCTTTTTACCTTATAGAAATAATTACAATAGCCAGATAAATTTCCAAGCAAGTATACCATACATATGAAAAATATGAGATATTGGCACCGTCCAGCTTGATCTTCATATTGTAGAATGGGACCTGACCAAAGCTAATGATAATATTATAGTAAATGAAAACGTTTTGTGTGGAATAGTTATCAAAGCTATAGATAAAAGAGCATACGACTAAAGAGAATTACATTTGTTAAGAACGATGACACTTAATAGTAGTTTCTTTCTAAAATTGTGCGATTCATGCAGGCACTTTATCATTTTCCTTAATATAAATCATTATAAAAACTCTCTATCTGATATTTTCAAATAATCTGTTTTAGCAATAATTTATAAAACAAAAAATCAATTTTTCTACCGATAATATTAACTATTAATTGAGATCATTTGGAATATTATTTACGATAAACTGCAATTTAGAGAAAATAAGCGAATAATATACAATAGACTGATATGTACATATATGTTGAAGCTAATTATAGACCTAATGATAAATATCTTATTTAATAAACTAAAATATATTTGATAAATAAATATAGTTCATCATCGTTGTGAGCCTTTTTAAAATAGAGACTATAGGTTTTACCCCTGGAACAAAAAGAAGGATCAATCACCAGCGTAAATAAATTAATCTGTGTTTTTAAAAAATGATACTAATAACTATTATAATTTGTATATAAAAACAAAAACAAAAAAACAAAAAAACAAAAAAACTAGGTACGTTTTCCTGGAAAGTTCCATAGAAAAACTGCTTATTTTCTTTTCGTCCTGATTATGTTTATTAATTTCATTATAACAAGAGCATAAAATATAAAGTACTAAATAAAAAAATACAGAAAAGACTGGTTAAATGCGTATTGTGGTATACTTCTTAAAAAAAAACCACTCTCTCCCCTGTACGATTTTAGATAGCCATTGAAATATATTTCTGCGTAGCTACTTATTCGTTGCGCTTTCTGGTTTCTAGTCGCATAATTATGCAATAGCAATATGATTTCCTTGATGTTATGGTTATTTACTTAATTAATATTAAAACTTAAAACTATAGAAAACTTTGAAAGGCTAGTTGCACCCCTCATAAGTACTGTTTCTCGGTCTAGTTAATGACTATTTCTACAAACTGAAACTTGGCATATAGAGACATAGACTGAATTTGTATGATATAGCAATAATAAAGGAATGTTTTATTTAAGTAACGCTTTTTTTTTTTATCAATACATAAACAAACAAACATACGATTCTTATATATAGAATATACATTTGTTAATAGTTATAAAATAGCCTCAATGATATGAACTACTCTACTGTTGGGTATATTATTTTTACATGCTTTTATTTTTCTTGCATAATAGTTTTATAAGTTCAGGCTCCTTTCAAGCATGGGTTTTCTCTTTTTTAATTGAAACCAAATGATTTTTGGTGCTATTTCAAAATTTTCATGTTATAAAAAAAATATTACCACAAATTCAAATGTATAACAAACTTATACGAGGAAACATGGTTCTTTGATTACTATTATTATTTGCGTTTGCCTGTTTTTTTTCTTTCTTTAAAAATAGATTTCTTGGCGTTTGTTGTCATAATATCATTTATTGAACAAACATATATACGTCTGTGAAAAAACGCGATGTAACATGTTTAATGTCTTTTTAAGAAGAAAAATAAATGAATAAAGTGATACATGGTAATTTGTAGAACAAAGACGACCTATCCTATATATTATATATTTAGCTTTTCTTCGCTCAATTAGTTAAGTTACCTTCAAAAGAATAACTTTTAGTAATAGAGATCGCCTGGGAAAGCTATTCAAAGATCTGATCAGATATTATCAAATTGACTTAATAATTAACATATAAGACCTTTTTTTATTTTGTATTTGTCATCAATAGTCATAGATATATATATGTTGATGGTGTACTGTTATTTAGCAGCCACATTTATTAATTAATTGTTTGATATCTTTGCCTGATGTTATATACTATAGAATAACAGGGTTTAAATAATAATAATAAAAAGCATTTAGCTATGATGAAATCAATATAGAAGGCTTTGAATACTCTTGTCATATGAATTCTTCGATTAAAGTTTTTAATATTTGTCAAATGCGTATAACACACATAAAGGTAATATTAGGATCAGAAATTCTAAAACAGGAAGATAAGTGAGTTAAGCCTCACCAAACTATATCTAATCTGGGAAAGAGCCACTTTCTCAAATAATCTCGAGGCGTACTGAACGTCATTTTTCTCCTTTAAAAAAATCGAAATATTAAAATTAAACGGACTTTTGATTTGTTGCTTATATAATGAAACAAGGCTTCCAATCAGCAAATGATATTACTGGCTATTTTTGAATGAAAAATGAATAACGTTCTTTATATTTTTGTTACACTGATATCTTTCTTTTTTTGTATGATATAATCTACAGGTAATTTAAAAGTCTAACTGTAGATCTCGGATACTCCTTTAGGTGTTATTTTGGGCTCTGTACCTTTTTTTTCCCCCCCAGTTCATGATTCTTTTTTAACAGCATAAAAAAAATTACCTTTTCTAGTAGGATAAATACCAGCAGATGATGATTACCATTTTTGTAAGATAAGTCTCAAACACTGTCTGCACACAAATTCTCTCCAGATATTTATAACTTCTGTCATTCCTCTTTTAGGAGTTATTCTAAGCCTTTTTTAATAAATTAATAATAGCTTTGTGACACTTTATTTTATTTTTTGTCAACAAGTAAAAAACATATACTTTTTTTTTTCAAGTAAGATAGTAAGAATCCAAATACATGATAAGCAAATATTTTCTGTAAAATTTTAAAACCGGGAAAGTAGAGGGGAAAAAATGACAGCTTCTCTAATTGGCATAGTCTCGCTTACCTAAGAAAAAAGCTTCTTAAAGGCGGAGACTAATTGAATCGGCACTCTAATTTCAAATAAGATATAAAATGAGTTGGTCCGCACATCACTTTAACTCTTTTCCTTCTGTTATTATCTTTAAAAACTTTAATAATAATATATCATACATAAAAATGGCTCAAAAGGCAGTTCTCGTTACTGGTGGTGCAGGTTATATCGGTAAGTAAATGGGAAGAAAAAAAGAAAAGGAAAAAAAGAGTGTCAGAAGTGTGCGTGTATATCATATATTTATGTGTATATCCTTTATATAGGTTCTCATACCGTTATTGAGTTGTTGGAAGCTGGTCGCGAAGTCGTCATTTACGATAACCTTTACAACGCCTCTTATGAAGCCGTTCGCCGTATTGAGAAGATCTCTGGAAAAACCGTTACTTTTTACAAGGCTGATATTCTCGATAAAAAGGCCCTTTTGGAAGTTTTCAGCCGCCACGATATCGGCTCTGTCATTCACTTTGCCGGTCTCAAGGCTGTTGGTGAATCTACCAAGATCCCTCTTGACTACTACCACAACAACATTACCGGTACTATTATCTTGTTGCAAGCAATGAAGGAAGCTAATGTCAAGAACATTGTCTTCTCATCTTCTGCTACTGTTTACGGTGAACCTCCTGTTATTCCCATTCCTGAAACCAGTCCTACTGTAAGTTTATATTTGCGTATATGTAGTAATAATAATAATAATAATAATGAACGCGTTTGTATTAAACGATGTTTATATATATAGGATGCCAAGAGTCCTTATGGTCGCACCAAGCTCTTCGTAGAGCACGTTATCCGCGATTTATGTACTGCTGAGAAGGATTGGAACGCTGCTTTGCTTCGTTACTTCAACCCTGCTGGTGCCCATCCTTCTGGTATTTTGGGTGAGAACCCTACTGGTATTCCTAACAACTTGATGCCTTTCCTTGCTCAGGTTGCTGTTGGTAAGCGTGAGTTCCTTTCTGTCTTTGGTAACAACTATCCTACTCGTGATGGGACATGTATCAGGTAAAGTAAAAAAAGAAAAAACGGATTTTGAAAATTGGGGTATTTTCTTTACTAACTAATGTCCTTTTTTTTGGGGGGGAAACAGAGATTATATTCATGTTGTCGATTTGGCCCAAGGTCACTTGGCTGCTCTCAAGAAGTTGGAAGATAATCCTGGTTGTGTTGAATATAATTTGGGTACCGGTGTTGGTTCCACTGTGTTGGAAATGATCGCTGCTTTTAATAAGGCTGTTGGTCGCGAGTTGCCTTATAAGCTCGTTGACCGTCGTTCTGGTGATGTCCCCGATCTTACTGCCGATCCTTCTTTGGCCAATCGTGAGTTGAACTGGAAGGCTGCCCATACATTGGATGAAGCCTGTGCTTCATTGTGGAACTGGCAGAGCAACAACCCTAACGGTCTCGATGGCTACCCTGCTGATGCTCCTGCAGAATCAGTTATTAATTATCTCTAAATATTTGACCTTTTTACTCCGCTACTTTTCCCTCCACCTCCTTAAAAGAAACACTTGCATTACATTTTCTCCTTTTTTTTTCTTACATAATGACTTTTATTCTATACACGTTTCTTTTACAAATATAAACTTAAATATATTAAACATATATAATCATTTATTGACCTAATTACATATATCACTCTATTAAATTAATAAATGGATCCTTTGTACTAACTTTCAAACTGTCTTTTCCTGGTAAAGGTATAACAATTTGATGTGCATGTAACATCATGCGAAATGTATCAGTATAAACACCTTCATAGTTAAAATCACCTATAATAGAATGCCCAATAGATCGTAAATGTACGCGCAACTGGTGTCGTCTACCTGATACAGGGTAAAGGTTTACCTTTGACACAGGTATCGTCTTTTCCGCATCCGTCTTTTCTTCTTTATAGCTATAATAACCTCGCTGAAGTACCTGTACATGTGTTTGAGCTGATTTACCTGTATTTTGAATAGCCATTCTAAAGTTATGTTCAGGATCATTATCAATAGGTTCATCTATGAAATAACTAAATGATATTAATAAAGGCATCATTAATTTTAAATCAACAGGTAGTACCTATCCTCTTTCAAGTGTCCAGTCACAAGTGCTAGATAAGACTTTTTCACTGATCTTTCCTTAAAAAGCAGACTTGCTGTGGCTGCTGCTTTTTTATTAAGTGCTAAAACAAATACACCCGAAGTGGCGTAATCTAACTGATGGACATTTCGAAACTTGCTAATGGTAGGAAATTGTTCTTTGAGAATGCTTTCAACTATAATAGGTTTTTTTTAGCATGATCATTAATGAACAAAAAGTTTATTATGTAGATTCGATTCATTTTATTTATTTTTTATTTACCTGAAGGATCTGTTGCATTCGGATAGTTCTGTATTCTACAGTCGTAAGGCTTGTTAACAATAAAGAAATCGTCATCATGAAAAAGAACTTCGATTGGTTGCTTTAATCTCTCCATTTAAAAAAACAATAAAGCGACTCACAAAAAAGAAAAAGAAAAAATAAAAAATAAAAAATAAAAAATAAAAAATAAAATAAAATAAAATAAAAAGTTTTGACAAGTAAGTCATAAAGTATAAAAACAACAGTATTCACTTAAAATAAATAATAAAGTTCATAACTAAATGATATTTATCAAATATTGAAAGAATAAAAAAGACAAGACAGTATTATAGTTGAAAGTACAGATCTTTATTGAAATTGGATATAATATAATAGGAATACATTGAGCTTTGGAATTGATAAAGAAAATGAGTGTTTATATGTTATTGTTTTTTGTTTTTCTTTAGGGAAAGGGAGTGTTATTGTTTATATTGCTCAATTAAAAAAAAATGGTTTTTATAAGATGTAAACCATTTTAGAAAAATAATAGGACCTTCTAGTTTTTGGCCTTGGTTTGTCTAGGTTGCTACTTGCAGTCTTCATTCTTAGAAGGTGTCTTGTGGCCACCATCATGCTTACCATTCTTCTTGGTCTTGGTCTTGTGTTCTACCTTCTTACCATGGGAAGTTCTCACCTTTTTAGCTCTAGTCTTAACTGCTTCATGGCGGTTCTTGTTTTCATGGCTGGAAGTCTTATGGCTCTTGTGTATGTTCTCGTTAGAAATAGTAGAGCTGGAACTGAAATGACCGTCATGGTGCTTTTTACCAGAACTGGAATGAGTGGTGGAGGTCTTACTCTTGTTATAATCAGAGGAATCAGAGTGTTTATTATGCTTCTTCTGTACCTTCTCAGTAGAGATAGTAGAACTAGAACTGCCATGGCCGTCATGGTGCTTTCCGCCAGAGCGGGAGTGAGTGGTGGAAGTCTTAGTCTTGTCATAATCAGAGGAACCAGAGTGCTTGTTATGTTTCTTCTGTACCTTCTCGGTAGAGATAGTAGAGCTAGAACCGCCATGGCCATCATGGTGCTTTTTAACAGAACGAGAATGAGTGGTGGAGGTCTTAGTCTTACCATGCTTAGAGGGATCAGATTGTTTTTTATGCTTCTTGTGTACATCTTTGGTAGAGTTGCGTTTGCTGCCACGTTTTCCACCAGATTTGGTCACAGTGTTGGAGTTGGAATCGTGAGATTTTTCATAACCAG
>VCJD01004593.1:14934-26368 GCA_024140245.1 Backusella tuberculispora | reverse complement strand
TTTTTTTTTTTTTTTTTTTTTTTTTTACTTCACTTACTCCTTTATAATTTTCTTGATATAGGGTTATATTATTCCTTTTTACTTACACATTATACCTCTTTAATTTGGAGACCGAAAATAAAAAACAAAAATAAATTTCCCTGAAAGAAAAGTGATGGTTTAATTTTAGATTTCTGGGATTCTGTAAAAGACAATCTTCTTTTACGTAATTGTAGTACAAAATAAGATTGTTCGCGCCTTCTAGACATGACCATGCAATCTCTGAACTTGATATAGTTTCTGTAAATCATTTTATTATTTATTATTATCAATATATAGAAATTTTAAAATTAATAAATGATCTTTTTATCTGATCCCCTCCCCTCCCTTTTTTTTTTTCTTTTGATAAATGACGATGTCTCTTCACTTCTTTCTTACAGAAATATGATTCGTCTGGATCAATATTTTTTTTAACTTCAATAATATTCGTACTTTCAAGTCTGGAAACTGTTTTCAAATAATTCATACGGTAGTATGTACTTCTACAATAAAGAATATTCTAAATATTACTATTTTAGTATTATTAAATTAAAAAAAAAAGTGTAACGCTAGATTTTTGGGTTTTAATTAGGTACGTTTCCACTCAACAACCAGTTGGGTGATCCATCATTCAACTTTGGTTAAAATGCTTAATTTACTTTGATTTTTTTTATAGGTGCCAAAGATATTTCTAGTGGTTTTTACCATTAATATTTGAGTCATATATCCCCATAGCATACCCTTTGTTTTTTTTGTACATCATGTACCTACTTTACTTAAATATTCAATTATAACAATGTTCTAATACAACAGATATACATTAATTATGTAGTCTTAAACTTAGTTTATGTAATCCTCTTCTTATAATCGTTATATATACATATGTAAATTTTTACATCAGCCAATCCATTAATAAAAATGAAAAAGCTTGTATGTGTATGTAGTAGAACTTGAATAAATCCTTGTTATATTTATTGAACAGAGAGTACTCAAATCCCTTAAAACAATCGTGCATATATATTTATGTATGTTCCGCACCATTTTTCGTTAACCTGTGTTCAATATTTATTATAAATTATTAAGTATCTTCCATTGCTGCTTTGCCTTTTGCTATTCTGATAGAGTCGTTTTTTTTTTAAGAAAAAAAATATATATCCCACCAAACCTTTTTTTTTTCAGTATTTTTTTTATCAAGAAATAAAAGTATACAAATTTAATTCAGATTAAAAAAAATATCTATATCTCATTATAATTTTATTTACAATCTTCACTTTATATATATATTTATATAATAACTTTAAACATTGAATTTGTATTTGTTATAAAGAATACGACCTTCCATGGTTTCACTTCAATAAGATAGATTCTATCTAAAAGTTCTTTGCAATAGTTTATTCATTACATACTGTTTGTCGAAAAAAAGCAGCATATACTTTTTTTTTTTGTTCCTCATTATCTGTATGTTCAGAATTGAGATCAGTCGCGACAGCGACTTGAATGTGACGGCTCTGAGACGGTGCCAAATATACGTTTGGTGAGGTATTACTATCTCCAGGTACAGATGCCCCAAAAATGGAAGAAAAAAAAACATTTCTTGTTCGTATCTGCGGACTGCTGGTAGTATGATATCCTTCAGACTCAACCGATGGTTAAACTATGCATACAGATAACCTAACATTTTTTCAAACAATGGCAGATCGCTAGGATGGACCGGGATCAACAAAGTAGAAATTCGCTTGGCTATAGATACCCCTTTTACCTGTTTTATTGCAAATATGTAGCCCATAAATCCCGTCTACTCCTTCCCAACTGTAAACACACGCCCACCATCTGATTAACTGTAAGGAAGATCTAAAAGGGGCGTCAAAATGGCCTTATTCATCTTAATATTTTTTGCTTGCTGTTGCAAGCACTTGACAGGAGAAGCATTACTCTTTTTCCATTTGCTAGTCGACAGCTCAACGTTCTTTGTTGTAAATATTAAATCAATACATCAGCCAAAGCCTCTATTAAAAGGGATATTGGAGCCTACATTCTTTCGCGAGTTTTTACAATGGATTTGGATGTTTTGTATATGCTTTCATAATCTAACATGTACAATACAGTATTATTCAAGACCCCATCGAAGTTTCTCGTGAACTTCTGATACAGTGGTCTCTCGATAATTTCAGCCCATTTTAATTTCAATTCTCGATAGTTTCACTTTCACAATAAAAATCGACCATGAATTCTTATCGAGTGGCCAATCATATTTGATAAAATATAATTTCTGAAGAGTTGGGTCTACACACTATTCCGTTGAACGTTTTGTTGACCGCTCTATCTGTTTACTCTCTAAAATGCTATTAACAATAACTTATTGGATAATCTGTTCCGTTTTTAAAAGACTGTAAAAAAGAAAAGAAGAAGTGTTCTTTATTTTTTTTAGAGTTGGTGGCAAACTCGACACCTGAAAGCTATTTTGAATCGTTTTTGATTGGTCTGTTACAGAAACTTTAATAGTTTTTATTGGACAAAAAACCCCCAGTCTACAATCTCGCATTTTTATTTATTTATTCATATACCGAATCAAAAAATTATTTCGTTATTTTCTCTTTTCAGCCTTTATGGATTTAAGAAAAATGTCTTCCTTTAACCCACCTATCTTCTCAGAGTTTTCCAGTTGGAATCATACCAAAACAGAAATCAATGGATCTCTTGGTATTTAATCGCAAAGAAAATAATAATAATAAAAAAAAGATATACATGAACAAAAAAAAAAAAGAGCATATATTAATTAAACTCTTCAAGATTCACAATGGCATCAGGAGCCCTTTCTACAATTAAAGAGTCTTTCCAATCAACCATTCGACATTTTAGAAGCTATTCAGTCTAATGAAATAGAAGATTCAAACATTACCGAGTCAGTTGATTCTGCATATAGCAGAGCAGAGAAACACGACGGCGAACAAGCGGAACAGGAGGAACAAGACGATTTATGGATACAGCCAGATCTAAAAAATAAATTGTTTACACTTTCTTGGGAAACAAAACAACAAGGTTTCCCAACCCCTATTCAAGTTGAAATGACAGAATTTACAACACCCTTCTTAACCGAAAGTACAGTGGGTACGTTTGAGCCATTATTAACAGCATCAACCCAGTTCGCGATTAAGCAAGATGCTCTTGTAAAAGGATTACTGCAGGCGATTGCTGGTCTACCCTCTATTTACTTTAAATGGTCTACAAGAGAAAAACGATTTAAGTCCCGTGTATCTTTTCGTATATTAGATGCTAGTAAAACTGCAATACAGCCTATCATTGATCATTTGCTATCGTTTGGTACCTATTTAAAGCATTTAAAATACGTCGCCAATCAGTGTGCATCAAATCCAAGGTAAATGATAATAACAATGGAAGCAGTAATAAGAGTGAAGAGGGAAAACAAAAAATGTAGTTAGTGGGATTTATATCTTATACTTTATCCATCAGACGATACGGTTCAGTGGGAATGGCATTGGGTTACTGTTTATCCGAGTTATATTTGCATATCCAAAAGTCTATCATGAATCTTTTTAATACAGTCGAAGAATTATCTCTTCTACACGTCTACCATTATATCAATAATCTTTCACTCATTGTACAGAAAGTGGCTAATTTATGTCATATTTATGATGACTCAGAAGTAAGTATATCAATATACTAGAACAGGTCTACTTTATAGAGGATATCGTACTGCTACTATGTAGATATATAAATCTAACAGTTAAATTACCATCCTAGAGCCTTACACCCGTAATGCTTGAACACATTCAAACATATGGATTCTATATACCCTTTGGATGCGATATTCTCACTTTACTCTTTAATGAAATTCAACAATTAGACCTTATTCAATCTGGAAACTTATCATTTTACAAGGACATCTGTCTTGCAACATTAACTTATGCCAGTGTTCCTTACTTATCCATCCTAAGTCGATGGCTTGGTCTAAAAAAACAAGACAATAAAGATTGGACAAATTATGATCTGTTACAAGACCCATACAATGAATTCTTTATATATAGAAAACCCAATCCAGTCGATTTATTAGATACATTCAAGGTAGGGAATAATGAAGAAAAAAAGCTAGGTTTTATTATATTGGTCTTGGGCAGTAATTTTTTGTTTCTAGCTACGAAGTAATCCACAACTACCCTATTTTATCAACTCAGAGCTCAGCATTTACATATTTCGCTCTGGTATATCATTACATTTCTTAAAAGAAACACTTCCATCGCATCCCTTATGTAACCTTCAGCAAGACATGGCGTTAAGTTGTATTTTCTTGAGTAACAAAAGTGAAATGTAACTATTCATTTATATGATCACGTGATTATAAGTACTGTACTAATTTTGGTTTGATAGCTATGTCAACAGTCTTTTAGAGCTCTGTGCTCTTGTACGACGAGATGAGGAACTAAATTACCACGAGACGGATAACGTGACACCGACAGAAAATTTAACTGAGACACAACTGTTTGGAGTCCCGTGGTCGGGAAATATAAATCTCTTTAGTTTACCTAATCTAGATAAAATGGATATACTGACAGGACAATTTGCAATCACATTATCTCTCATTATTAAAACAAACAGTACCAATACACGCGATTATTTTATACCAACACTCGACACGATCACTATTGAAAACTATATCAGACCATTGCAAATATGGTGTCCACTATTGAACGAATCATTCATGACTTGTTTTTTGACTCGGTTCAAATTGGAATACCATCTATCACTTCTTCATGACTATTTCTTACTTGGTGATTGCGTATTTTCATCTGGACTAAAGTCTGTCTTTTATCAAGATCCTCAACATCCATTGACATTGTCATTAAATAGTGATAAACCACACGTGTGGCCACCTCGCTCATTCGATTTAAATATGGTATTGAGAGCATTACTATTAGAATCAAGTAGCTTAAATGAAGATATAATCACATTCGCTGTACGTAAAGATAGTTCAATAAAACGATGTGCAAATCCATACGGTAAATATATAATGTCTTTTCAGTAACCTGGACATAATGTGTTTGGTACTAATTATTATTTTTGAGCTATTTAGCTGTGGAAGCGTTGGACTTTTTGTACCTATCATATGATGCACGTTATCCTTTGAATATACTCATAAACTCACCCATCATCATCAAGTACAATCGGATTTTCACATTCTTACTTCGACTACAGCGTGCAATGCACAATGTAAAAGAAATTCATAAAGTCCTAATATTGCGTACCAAGACAGGTTACTGGAAGGACGATTTCCGAGACGATGTATTACACAAATACCGCTTCGAGTTTGATCAGTTTTTTTCCGGTTTTCAGGGTTACGTTCATGATAGTGTGATAAGTGTTACTTGGTCCCATTTCATGCATAAAGTAAAGGAGATGAAACACCATACTATAGAAATACCATCTGATCTAATGGAGCCATACACTTTTCGAGAATTTCATGAACATATACTCGACCGAATTCTGTTTCAGTGTTTCCTAAAGCAAAGTCAACAGCGTGTATATAAGGTTTTTTTACCTATACTAGAAGATTTATTTTCTTTTGCCGACTGCATTGAGAACGAAAGAAATGAATCACGTTTACTTAGTAGATGCCAAACTATTTATCATCAATTTATAGACCATCGTAAGAAGTTTATTCAAACTCTGATTCAGGTCGATAAAGATGGCTCTGGACGATTATCCAATATATTGAATAGCACTAACAATAATCAATTCCAATATTTGTTTATAAATCAAGCAGGACTAGATGTTTTCGTACAAGATCTACTCATACGGCTTAGTGTTGATACAGAATATGAACAATAAAATGATTTTTATTTGTGTAATTCAGGATTTCCTTATTTTATTAAACAATGATCATAACGATTTTAAAAAATTAAGATAGTCTATCTTTTACTAGCTCAAGTTTGATCAGGAATTTCACTAAACTATATTTAAACGGTAGGATTTTAGGCGATGCATATAAGAAAA
This sequence comes from Backusella tuberculispora, assembly GCA_024140245.1. Lineage (NCBI taxonomy): Eukaryota > Fungi > Mucoromycota > Mucoromycetes > Mucorales > Backusellaceae > Backusella > Backusella tuberculispora. The sequence continues at coordinate 20,341 of VCJD01004593.1, read as the reverse complement.
GAGGATAAAAGTTACTATTTTAATAATAGCGTATACAATAAGAGAATCACCAAGACAGTTTAAAACCTTCAGCTGATATGAAATAAAGGTCGGAACTCTACATCCCAAATCAAATCAAGTCTAAAAAGAAAGATACTTTTTCTTTAGTGGCTTTAAAAAAGATGACTAAACAATAAATTCCCTTTTACTATGGTAAATTAAGTTGTAACATTTACAAGATTGCTCTCTTTTTTTTTATATAGCCAATTTCTAAAACCAAAATATTACGTTTTCTGGTTACAGTCTAATTAAGAATGAAGAGATTTATAAATTTTTAGTTTTTATACGGGCTAAACAGAGAAAAATATTACTAGTTTTCTGGAGGGGAAAGAAAGGAAAATAACATACTATTCATTTTATTTTAGCTGTTGATAGCACTTAAAGTCAACTATTGTTATTAAACTTATTTGATATATTGAAGGAGCGATATATGGTAAAGAAAATAATTAGATAGAATTCCCTTTTTTACAGCGCGTGATAACATTTGCTTACCCTCTATGTATTCAACAACTAAGCGTGCAATACACACCAATTTATCACTACTTGATAAAAGTAATATACTTTTCAAGTGGCCAGAAGTAAAGATAGATTTTATAAATTACTGCTGTTGTCGATAGCTTGTGGCGAATAGCGGAATATCTTTCCAAATTAAAATCCTCACTCTAATAAATTTCTTTATTGTCCTCCTATAGTTTTTATTATGGTTAAACACGGTCGAGTTTAAAAAAATCAATAAAAACAAAGGATTATTCTACTAAAAGAGAAAAATAAAGGTTTTTGTTCAGTCACTATGTTTCTTATGATTTTTTCACAATGTATACATCAACATAAGATAAAAAAAAAAAGTTATTAGAGTGTTTCTCATTTCTGATAAACCTATGGCGTCGATAAGCATTATGTCTCTATTATTGGTAGCTTTTTTATGTTTGAAAGCAGGGTATTTATAATTTAAACTTTGTAAAGCTCCAATATTAATAGTATCGTCTTGACCAGTTCGATGAACAATGGCGAAGAAACAATAGATGTATTACTAAAATTTCATGTGTTCATCAGTGATTTCAGCTATGGAATGTTGTCTGCGTGCATTTTGCATACACTCTCTACCACGTCAACCATGCCATTTAATTATACCCTCGACACCTGTTCCTTTATTACCGATTATTATCATCGGTATACTATCATTCAATTTATATATTAATTTCCTCTCTGGTAAATAAATACTATTTTTCTGTGCAAAGTTCAACAGTTCTATGATCCATAGCGACTTTTTCAGACTTTTAAAACGAGTGAATAATTACTTTTTCGCTCACAGAAACCGATTTTTGTATTTAGAATATTAAAGCGGATGCATGTATGTTTATACCTATGTACCCAGAAACATTCCTGCATCTGAGAGGGGGGTTTTTTTTTTGATAATTTGGATAGCTCATTTTCAATATGAGCAGCCTTTTTCCCAATGTCCTTATAAATATAGTATTATTTCTATTGCAATCACATGTATATAAAGACAGAACTTACTGTATTTTCCCCTCTCTTTCGTTTTATTATGACAGGTGGTTGATATTATTTGCCGTAATTTTGAAGATGGAGGAATCTGTTATTTTTTATTTTATTTTTTACAGGTCTAGAAAACATCATTTTTTGTTTCTATTTTATTCTCTCTTTTTTTTATTATTGTTATTTAAATTCAAATTCAAATTGTAGCTACTTTTGATTTTCAAAATGAAATTGATTGTAGATATTCAAATGAGCATTTCAGTAATAATGAAACCCCTGCACTCATTATCTCCAGTATATAATCTGTGTGATTTTCATCTGTACCACTGAACTTTAACTTTTTAATGTTGGAAGTAAATTTGCTGAGGTCGATATTTTAGTATTATCAATGCAGACAGTACCATCAAATATGGAAATAATTGGTTGTTTCTTCTTCAATGATGACGAAGGGCTTTTCTTTTCTTTTTAGCTCCTAGGGAACAAGGTAATTAATTTAAAATTTAATAATAACTATAATAAATAAAAAAAAAGAAAGAAAAGATAATGCATATTAACCTTACGAGTATGGCACTGTTTCGTTTTTCTTCCAGCTGACGCTCAATATCATCTTTGAAACAAAATCAAATTGTTCTTTCGGCCGATCAACAACTTAAATATCAAATCTAAAAAAACACAACTCAGTGATATGTGTACATTGCATAAATTTAGCTGTATTCCGATTTACTAAATGAAATGATTGTCATCACTAGGAACAGGAACCTCAACTAAAAGGCAGAAAATCGCATCGGTGTATACTCCACAAATGTTTCATTCTCTTATATTGTCATTAGTTTCTGTAGTGTCACTTTTTATCAGAAATTAAACTAACAATATACTTTAAAGTTTCTTTTGTATTGATTTTTGAATTGAAGTGGTTCTGTAATATAAGAAATTGATGTTAGCTATATTTTAAAGAAATAAATAAATCAGTAGCTGACCACAATGGTGTTTTTTTAATCTTTGTCTCATATCATTATCCAAAATATATTGACTACTATTGAATTTGTAGTTTATGTAATTCAATATCCCTTTTATTAACGTCGATTCGAATATTGTCTCCATATTTCGGCAATTTCGATCTTTTTTAAGCAACATAGTATTAGAGAGAGGACGTTACGAAGAGTGTTACTAATATGGATTATTACTTCAATAAATCTTCTAAAGAGTTACAATATTTTGTGGGTTTTTCTTTCTATGAAAACACCAGATTCTCGGATTTGTTTTTCTGATAAAACATGGTATCGCTACTCATCTATCATTAATATAATCGTAGGCTATTTGTAATTATAAATACCCAGATCAATAACTTCGAAGTATTTTATTTGTTGGTTATTCCTATCTTATTCCGAGTCTTCACTGATATGACTAACAATTGATTGGCGCTCGTATGAAATAAATTATCGTTCGTTATGAAATTTACCTACTCATATTGCTCTATAAATTAAGCAAAAAATAGCAGGGTTAGTAAATGTATCAAAGAATTTATCTCATATAAAATACCTGGTCTGAAGATTTTTTAGCCGTTGCTGCTATAACAAACTTAAGAGACTATATTTACAATAAGTCATATTATGCATGTTGCAAAGCCTTGCTAGTCTAATACACGTTTATTAAGAAAGTATTCTAGATGAATATAGACTCTATTGAGCCAATACTATGTATTACAATAGGTCTCAAAGTAGAAATATTCGTATTTATTATATCGGTAGATAGTCGCATTTATTTTGGTTTTTTTTAGTAAAGTTGGAACTTCGTATGACTTTTTTTTTGTAAGAGACTAGATATAAAGAATATTGCTAGATACTCCGGGAATCAATGTTATTGCGATATCCGATTTATTTTCGAATCTGATATGTTTACATTCACGCAGCATTAAACCGTTGGCTAAAAAAAAAATTTTTTTTTCGCACGTCATAAAGACAGCTCAGTAAACCCTTTTAAAAAGTCTTATTGATAACAATGTTAACATTTACCGAAAAAAGAACAATTTAATATCAATATAAGATATTCATCTCAATAGTGAATACGAGTTTAGTCTTTCTGTGGAACAAGTCATTGCTACCATTATTTCTGAATAATAATCAATGCAATCGTCAGAATCGTATTTGATTAACTATAAAGCATGATGTTCAATCTATAACAGTATAGTATAAATAATACATAGAAATTTTTTCATCATTACCTGTTATCAAGCACGTTTTTGCATGATATGCTATTTTTAGAGTAAACTGAGATTTTTTTGTAAGGAGAGAAGTATATTTATTTTTCATATTTTTCAAATAATAGGAATAAAGAGAAGAAAGAGGATAATGAGGAAATGTATTTTTATTTACTTCTTAGATAAGCTATTAATTTACTAGCCTCTTTAAACCTATATTTACTACTCTTCAGTGACGAAATAGACTAACCTGTCATTAACAACAGTGATAAAACCAATTTTGATTGACCTAATGCTGGTTTTTGGATATAAGCTTCCCAAAATGAAAAAAAAAATAAGCTGCAGATAGAAAAATTTAATGCTAAAATCATTGATTTAGCTTGGAGAATTACCCCTGAAGTTTATAAAAATTGAACGAAGCATCCGCACCTCTTTGATATAAGCTTCGCTTTTGATTTAATGCTTTAATTATACAAGTTTGAAAACAATCTACAGAAAAATGTAGAATGCTGTCTCCAAAACAAAATGGATGTTGCTTCATTAATTTATTTTGACACGTGACAAAATAAAAATTATCGTTTTCAAAGTGAAAAAATAACAACGCAGAAATCCGAGAATTAATGACCACAAAATAAGACATTAAAGAGTATTTTGTTTAATGATTTAAGCTAGTACATTATGTAAATGGATTTTATTGGATTTTATTGCTGGAATCAGTTTAACTAACAATTGAAAAAAAAAGGGAAATGAAAAAATCCTTTTGAGGATAAGGGTGAAAAAAAAGGAGAAAAAAGTAATAAAACATGAGTTAAAAGCCGAGTCATCAATTTATCCATACACTGTCAAATAAAAAACAAAGACATGCAGATTTAGAGTAGAAAGAAAATATATGGATAAAGAAGAAACTGGAAGAAAACATAAAACCCACTTTTAGAAAGCAATAGTTTGCTGAAATTAAACATTGTGTAACGTATTTCTGCTCATTTTTCTCACGACATTACCATTGTAACAATGATATTTTACCGTGGGTCTCACCCGAGGGCTTCGTGTCTATCGTTTTGCCGTTTCTATTGAACTTCAGATTGCAAGAAACAAAAAGGGAGGTAAAGAAAAAAGGAATAAAAACAGGTGTAACGTCGTACTACCCACTTTTCGATTCCAGATTATGGTCCTGTTTTGTTTTTGTTTTGAATAGTGAAGTCTAAATACGCAATCTTTGCATACCTTTTAAGTTATCACTACTTTAGCGCAAATGATATAAAAACATGACAAATACTCCTGATAAAATTATAAATAATGATTTAAATAGACATGTAATAACTAGGAAGTTTTAAAACTTAATATAGCTATGTTTAAGATCGATTTTATAACTGTGGGGTTAATAGTCGGGAAACAAATGATCCACGGATAAGATCTTGCACAGTTTTAATGTTTATGTACACTAAAGTATGTTAGTCATGACTCATACTGTCGCCTCTCTTTTTTTTTTAAAAAAATATATATGAGTAAACTTATAAGAGTAATATTGCAGTAGGTTATATAAAAGCACTAGGTAGTTGTTATAATTAAAATAACTTTATTGTATAGAATTTCGAGCTGGAAGTTGGGAATGAAAACACAATGATCAAAGAAAAACGGCCTAGCAAAGGTCTCCTATGATATGGTATTATGTGT
>VCJD01004588.1:22671-40473 GCA_024140245.1 Backusella tuberculispora | reverse complement strand
TTTTTTTTTTTTTTTGTCGGCTATCAAATTTTGATTCATGTCTGACAAGTCTAAATGACTCAGAACAAAATACTTTTATTTCATTGGTTCTATTACAAGACAAAAGACTAGAAAGCACTAAAAAGCAAATCTTTTTTTTTTTTTTAAGTCATTAGTTGTCAATGTATATGACAATAGCAACCTTTATTAAAGTATATAAAAAACGGCATAATATGTTCTTAGATGTTAATATTGTCTCGTTTTTTTTTCTTTTATTACTACTTTTATTACTGCTATTATTATTATAAGAAATATCATAAGAAGTGTTTCAAATGTTAGATCAATTATCCACCTATTATTTTCCATTATAAAGCGATGAATCATTTTAGATACAGAATTTTCATGCCGGAAAGATAATACAAAACTCTTAGTTGTACAGCCTTTTTATTGTGTTTGGGTCAGTTTAAAAGGACTGTAGTGCACTATAATAATATCAATAATAAAATATAAATATTTCTTCTCCAGAAGGCAAGTGGTAAGTCTTCATAAAAAAAAAAAAGTCATTTATACTTGTTTATTTGATTTTTCCCCCAGGAATAGTAAATCAGTTCTATTTGCAATATTTTAGAATTTTTGCTGAAGACGGTAATGTTCAAATAAAACACTTTCAAGCAACTCATTTTATAAAAAGCTCTTTTATTACTATTATTGCTCTTTTTATATTTCTACACATATGTATATATAAAGAGAAAAAAACTAGTTTTTGGCAGCTGATACTAATGAATACAACAAAGAGTTTCATCATAATACCCCTCTAGTAGATATCAGTTTTGCATGTACAAGATTCAGGGTTTATTAATAGCTTTTCCGGTTTATACTAAATGTGGAAGTTATATGAAATGTAAAATAAATCAATGATATACTCCTTTTTTTAGCAATCTATAAAAAATGGAAGGCAGAAAAGTTAGAACATAAAACCGTTATAATTCTGTCACCAATAGTAGTTCCTTTTTTAACAAATCTAGTTTTTTTTTCATCCTGTATGACACCTTATGTTTCTATCCATCCAATTTACCCTCTTTTTTTTTCTTTGTTTAATAAGAAATTGATAGAAGAAAAAAACAAAGAGGGTGAGGAAAATTTAAGTTATTCAAGAACTGGAAATATGAATCTCCAAGAGGAGACATGATCAGAATCAAAAGCTGAAATTTGGAGTAAATGACAGTTGAGTATAAGTAGAAACAAGTACCAGAATATAATATTCAGCACTATTGATCCGAATTAACTTGTAGTTTAAGCCAATAATAAAATAATAATAACAATAATAATAATAATAATGAAACGGTATGATTTTTATATGTATTAAGTTATCATTCATATAATGAGAGATAAACGAGATATACAACTTTACGTAACAGTCTTGCTATTAAAAATAAACTTGCATTTGTCATTGCACTTTAAATTAAATTTACGATTTATAGATCTCAGAAGTATGTAGCAATGTTGTTATTTATATATTAATTCTATTAAAAAAAAAAGGTCTGTGGGTCAGATTGGACTTCAACTGAATAAAAGAACGGGTCAGTCAATTAATAAATAAATATATATATATGCAATGATGTCAATAAAGTTTTATAATAGATTTGTTGATTTTAAAATATATTACTTAATGAAGTTTAATATAGATATTAGTCTTATGTTTTAGCTTTAAAGTAGTTTTGTTATAATCATATCTCACAAAAGAAAAAAAAAACAAGAAGAAAAAAAGGTTTATTATCATACCACAAATGTACGTTATATTATATTAAAGACCGATGAAGTGGGACCCCATAATATATAACTTATTTCTTGATCTAATTTACAATACATTTTTTACTATAAATGGTGAATTGTTTTGAATATAAAAATCCATTTTAACTCTCCATACAGGTCTACTATTTATTTATGTGCATATTATTTTGTTTTTATGCAAAAAATTTTTATTTATTTATTTACTTATTTTTCAATTCATTGACATTTCAAAAATAAACTATTTTAAACTTATAAAAGAAGTTCCGTTTCACTTAAGATATATTTAATAGTTTTATATATAATCGGTAAGAAAGGCCCTTAAAATGGGATTTATAATTTCCTATAACAGAAAGAAGTATATAAAAAAATAAAAACAAAAAAAGGTCATTCCTCGGTAAACCATTCATATTTTCTTCTTGTCTGACTTTTCCGATATCACTTTCCTAAAATTTAACTCTTTTCCGTCAAGATCTAGACTATACTTTATCAGAAAAATAAAAGAGAAGAAAAAGCTTCCTTTTGTTTATAATCACAACGTACCAAGAGGGGGTTTTTTTTGGGAAAAAAGTTATCTGTGCAAGAAATTTTTTATTTCAAATAAAATAATATAATTTTTTTTTAATTTTAGTCCGGTAAATATATATAACTATACATGCTCAAAATGAGAATAGAGCACCCATTTAAAGAGTTGGTTTTTTAGTTAACATTCTTGTACAAAAATTTTCTTTTTTTTTGCCATTGTATGTCTCAAACATACATAACTTTTAACAACAAAGAGTGAAAAAGAAAAAAGTAGAATATGGTGCATAAGATGGCAAAATGAAGATAGTGAATGACGAAAAAAGTAAAGACGACATACAAAATTAAGTCGAAAATGAAAGAGAGTGAGGGGTAGAAAGGAAGGAAGAAGTATCTTTTTGTTGCTGTAATTTCTCGTATTGGAAACGAAAAACATAGTTAGCATTAGAATTTTTTTTTCTTTGAAAAAAAAAGAAAAAATTAGGCGGTAATTTGATGTTTGAGTGTTGTAGGTTTCTTTTTACGTTTCCACTCCATGACATCCGGTCTTGCTAATGAAGGCACAACCTTTTCAGAATTAACAGTAGTAGTAGCATTATTAGTAGTAGTAGATTGATGGTTAAAGTGAGATAGCTGAATCTCAAATCGACCCTTTTTTATAATTGTATCTTTTTGTTCAGTAGAAAGACTATAGTTATTGCGTCTCAATTGATGCAAAATAGGTAGCTCCTCTTCTCCTTCCTTCTGATTTATATAGGATGGTTTAAAGTCACCTGGTTGTTGCCAAAAGTTGAGATCCCATATATTAAGATCATCGTCTTGAATCGTTTCTAAAGGGGATGAATGGTTGGTATAATCATTATCCTCAACATCATCATAGTATTCTTCTTCTTCCTCGTCATCATCCATATCATTATATCGTGAAGTTACAATCATAGATGAGTGAATGAGTGTATCATCATCGGCTTCATCACAAAATGCACAGCGTTTAACCATCTTGTTACTCTTGTCTTCACCATAAGACTGAACTGTAGAGGAGTATTCATCATCTTCAGACAAGATGCGAATACCTGCTATATCGGCAAATTCTTTCGCTGTCAAATTTTCAGAGTTGACGGTGATATTGGATGCCGACATACACGAAACATGGGAGTAATGTCGTATGTGACTAGATTTTCTCCCTTTACGGTAGGCGGATTTACTGGACTGAACTGAAAGGGTACTGTTGGTGTGGCGGTGATTTTTCTGATTACCGTTGTTTATGAAACTAATGGGAGGCTGCTTTACTAATATTCCGCTTTTATTACTGAGACTGAGATTACTGTTCTTTGTGGTTATTGATTTAGGTTGTTCTTGGGCTATACTGATTTTACAATCATATTTTAACGGTATTGAGTGATCATTTTGTTGTTGTTGTTGTTTTTTGGTAGTGGTATATCTATTGCGTTCAAAAAGTGTATCATTTGCAAATGGATTGTCTTTTAATTGATATGAGGTGTCTTCCGAACGAAAATAATCAATGAATAAACCAAATGATTTTTTTTTACTCTCCTGATTTAATTGTTGTTTTCTTTTCTTACTGTCGTGATGAAATGGACTTGCTAATTTATTTAAAAACGTGTTTATTTTCGATCCTTTAGAGCTACTTGAGGATCTATTTCTCTTTAACGAAAGAACAGAGAAATTACTTGCCATGGAACTATGTACAACAAATACGATTTTTAATGTCTAATTATTGTATATACGTATGTATATATATCTAAAAGAAAGGAAGAAGGAAAATAAAGAACTTTATCGAGAGAAGAAAAGGAGAAGAGAAAGGGAAAATAAGAAGCAATAAATTATATATATTTATAATATAGGACCTCGAATAAGGAGATAAGAATATGCAGAACGAGTTATTTCTACTTTGACAGTATTACACATGTAAACTCATATACACACACACACACATTTGTATATGAAAAAAAAGGTTTTTTTCTAAACTTTGTCACCATTGACGAACAAAAAAAGAAATATCAGCCCTTTTAATGCTTCTTTTGAATTGAGCTGACGATATATTAATCAAAATGAAATTTATGGGTTTATAATTAAGCATCTAAATTTATCAGGCCAAGATAAGAAATAGACTGCATGATATATACCATGCCTCGGCTTTCAATTATCAAAAAGCGATATATATTCAATTTCATGCAAAAATAAGGAGTCCTTGAACACAAACAAAAATAAAAAAATAAAAAATCCCAGAAGGAGGTATACAACGAAATGAAAAAGAAAAAAAATTGCTGCTTCGCTATATGAACACGTCATTATTTCTCTCCTAAGTTATTATTATTATCATTATTATTACTATTATTGTTGTTATATAATTAATATGCTTCATATGAATCATTGATATTTCTTTTGTGTTAGTTAAAAAAAAAGAAAAAAGTAGGGAATCTTTAAATTATTGAAAGATAACAAATTCTTTCAAGAATGAAAAATAAAATAAAATAAAAATTGTTTGATCGATAAAGAGGTTCTGGACCCTGTTTCTAATATACAGCCTGCATTCTTATACATCTATGTAAATAATTTACATAATAAATACTATAACTTTATGTCAAATTGAGATTGATTTAAATCCACATGGTTGAGGAGATATAATAAAGGAGCTTCTTAGGAGCTACAGTATTCTCTCTGGCCTATCAAAGAATGTTTATATACTAGACTGATACACAAGCTGACTTCGTCTGAAAAGGAAAAAATATATAGTATATATTAACTATAACATCCCCTTGATACTCCCATCTTCCCCCTTTACCAATTACTCTTTATAAAGCCTCCCCCGTCCCCTATTTCATACTATATATATACGAATAAACAAATTTTATCTGTTCGCTTAAGATTCAAAGCATTGTAAAGGGTAATCTTTGATTATTCAATGCATTAGTAATTGCATTTTTATTATTATTATTAGTATTATTATTATTTTGAGAATAAAGAAGTGTATTATAGTAATTTCTTTGTGTCTAAATTTAATATTTTGATTTATTCAGATGAGTTGTTTATATAATATATTGAAAACTAATTAGATCTGGTACTTAATATATAATGGGTATGATCAAATATATACGCTTAGAAGATTATAGTAACAAACTTATATAACTCTTTATATATATATCTTAAGAGTGGTAAATATTAATAATATTTAATATATAGATATATACACTTTTTTTTTTTTTAAGAAAATAAAAAACAGACTCAATTGGGGTGCTTTCGTTAAGGAGAAAAGAAAAAAAAAAGAAACCTACCCCATTGAATGTGCATTTGAGCTGGTTGAAACGGACCTTAATTACTTTATATAATGTATAGAAACTGTGGAAGACATGCCCTAACACCTTCAAAATCTGGAACGGTCCTAATTCATGTAAGCTTTCTTGGACAAGCTGCTCCAATGATATTAACTGCTTCACATGTCAACTTTTATTTTTATTTTTATTTTTATTTTTCACAGTAGCGTCAAATTTTGAATAATTGAGTTTATTAAGTGCCTCAACTCTGTGTATGTATAAATAAATAAAAATGTAAAATTTCATCAATGAGATCAAATTTAGTGTTTCAATGCTTGCTATATATATACTGTTAGAGTAATGTTGTGTGTACATATTATGTCCATAAATTACATGATGAAGCTTATATTTTTTGTAACTAATAACAACAATAATCTATTAATAACAATGTATACACATAATCACTTATTTAAATTGAACTATATTGCTTATAAATATGTATACGAAAAAAAAAGTAAATATTGTATGATTTATAACTTTAATCAAAATATCGAATCATCTGATTCTTCACTAGACTGGGAGACCTACATGTACTTTATGGTCTTTAAACACATTACGCAGGTCACTGCTTTTCTTCTTATTATTATTATTAGGAAGAGAAAGATAACAAGATATAAAAATTACAAGTAATATTAGATGAAGACAGATCACGAGGAATAGTATAATTGTCTGTTGTATGTATTCTATATATAATTTATGATCATAAAGTCATTTCTAAATCTACCACTTTCTTTTTCTTTAAGAAAAAAGGACTTGTATAAATTTAGAAAATTGAAATTGTATCGCTTTTCAATAGATAGAACAATAATCATCTTAAACAAAGTATATTAATTGTCACTGTACTGATATCAGCTTATTATTGACTCTCTTTTTTTTTTTTATTTCCATTCCTTTTTTTTTATAAAGGGTATTTTACTTCGATATCTGTTTCATGAAATTTATCTATTCGATGATTGACTTACCTAATTATTAAAATACAAATATGACATTACCCTGTCATATCTATCAACCATTATCTCTTAAATCATCCTGGGTTTAAATATGACCCTCCCACCCTAATCTTTATTTGAGATGTCCACTTCTATCGCTTTTATCTCAATTCCTTACTAGGTCATGTACACCTCTTTAGTAAGGTCAAATAAAAGGGATAAGCCTGTTCTATCTTTTGTTGAAAAAAAAACACCTTTCAATGACATTCAAACATCGCTTGATGGCTTAAGGGATAAGTAAATATATATGTACATCTATTATTTAAAAAGTTACTTATTCATTTAGCACATACAACAGGATACAATTTCATATTTAAAAGATAGGGCTTAACAAAAATAGCAATTTCTTAATTTAATAAAAGTTATTTTTATATAATAAATAAATCGATATAAACAAAACAAAACAAAAAAAACTTCAAATATAATGAATAGCTATCATATTCTATAACATTTTTTTAACTAGCAATCAGTCAATAGCTGCTACTTAAAAAAAAAAGTTCACAAAAATCAATTACACGAGATCAATCAATTGAATTAGAGTTTAAAAAAAATTGAAAAATCGGACAAAAATAAAATTTGAACAATACGTAAATGATCGTAATAAATTGCGAATCCCATTATGTTTATCTATTGGATAGATAAGCATCTTTCTCAAGTTACTTTTATGACATTTTTACAGTCGTCTTGAACTTGATTGGTATACAAAGTAATGCATTAAATAAAAATCGTCATCGACTATTCTCGATGTAGTTTTCTGATTTGAATACATAGTGATACAACGACAAATTCACTGTACAGGAGAATCGTTGAATTAGTGAAATTATCGAAAAAAAAATGACATTAAAGAACTTGGATAACTATTTAACTGGGTATAATCAGACGTCGAATCTGGATGGATCACATTATATATGTGCGTATATTATGGTCCCTTACATATCGGTGTCTAATTTATTAGGCTTTATTGGCCCATATTCTCTCTCACTTAAGATTCACTCCAATAAAAAAAAAAGGTGAAAGTGAAATTATCAATGTCAGTGAAATTTTACTGTCATATTTATAGGAGGATCGTCAAAAGAGTGAATCTACTGAAAAAGGGTGCGTTGTATATATTCTCATGATTGAGATTTTATATTAACATATTGATAATATTTTATACACTTTTCTATTAATGAATTATTTCTTCTCACATTAATGAGGTTGGCTAAAAAAAACACTTATTAATAAATCTTCTTATCTTATTTTTCTTCTTTCTTTCTTTTTATTTTTCCTTCTTTTCTTCGACATTTTTTTTTCTATTATTACTATTATTACTATTATTACTATTATTATTATTTTATTTTATTTCAGATCGATCGATCGTATTGAAATATGTTATATCTAGACCTGTTTGATTTATGTACTACACCTGTTCCCGAATATGCCACCATTATGACATCAATTAACGTTTTCATAATAAAAATGCTGAGAAGGAAAACATGTATATATCAGTACACTCCGATGTTATTGTGTTTAAAAAATACATTTGAGACAATAGCCAGGGTTCAGTTAAAACAATATTCATCTTATTAAAGAAAACATTGTGCTTGGATTATCTAAAAAACTCGCCCACTGATGGCTATTATACATTCATTAGAAAAACCGAAAAAAAAAAAAAAAAGTAAAACTATGTAATCTATCCCGCCATCTATTTAAACGTTGCTTAAATGTTCTCAAAGAGACGTTTTTAACAAAAGATTATATGAAACTCTATAATGAGAATGAATAAGTTTTAAAGCTTCAAATTATAGAATAGATTTCTCTATTTTAATTAGGCTTAAAGAAAGGGAGGGTATGTTATTTGTTAAAAAATAGAGATAAAAGGGAGATGATGTGCAAAATTTAAATAAAAATTCAGTCTATATACTGATTGAAAACAAAAGAAGGGGTAGTTTTATTTACAACAACACATAGAAGAGAACCGTCATTCTAGAATGTTCCTTGGAGCATTCCTAGTGGCAAAGTTAACATTACTACTTCTCCCTGAACTATATATATTACCCCACGTGAAAAATATACATATATATATAACAAAACTAAGTGTTAAAACTACAAATAGTAGTATCGTTAAGAAGAATATTGATAGGCCCGTTTTATTACATTATGAATCTAAGAATACACCAACAAACAAATTTTGATAGTGAAATAAAGCTATAATCCCATTTCACAGATATATAACTATACCTTAGTTTAAATTGACACGGAAGTTAAATCAATATTAATTCCTGGAGTAAACTCTGGCGTTAATGACTTGTTATGAAATGATACATGCTAAAATAGAAAACCCGGTGCCTAAATCTGGCTTGTGCAACTGAATAACAATGCCCAATGAAGAAAAAAATATAACCCAGAGACATTTTTATTATACATGGATGTTTTTTTTTAGTTTTTTTTGTATATTTAAACAATCGCGAATGAACATTCGAAAATATACTATTGATTATTAATTTAAGTTTAGGTTTTATATCATTTGGAACTTCGATTGAAATTCAAAACCTAAGTTTAATGAAACAGTATAGAATATATCAGGAACTAAAGTGTTTTATATTATTATTTTGAAATCAAAAAGAAGAATAGTGTTATCAATTTCTCAAATTTGTGCCTTTTTTTTTTCCTTTGACAGATAGAAAATGCAATTATCATCCAATTATTGAAATGATAATATCTTATATTAGTTTGGTAAAATGATTTTACCGATCTCTTTAACTTTTGATAGCGTTAAATAATTATTTCTTTCCTCCTCCTCCTCCTCCTCCTCCTCCTCCCCTCTTTTTTAATCTTTTCTTTTTCTTGTTCTTTTTTTTTAAAAAAAAATCGCACGCTGATTAACATATGTTTCATTTTACCTAAGATTAAATAGATTCTCAGAATAACCCCTTTAGGTCTTAGAATTGATATTGTATTCAAAGTAAGCATATCAATATATATCGAATGAAGAGCAAGATAGTTTATAAGATAGAGAAACTTGTATACATGTATTGGATAAACTGTTAATTAACTAATAGTATAATAACGCTATAATTTAAAGTGTCAAGCATTCGAAGAATTTCAGGTTTTACCATTACTCCTCCTTTTTGGAAATGTTTTTCAAATAGTAGAAAATTCGAGTTGCATAATTAAAAACATATCTGTGATACAGTTTAACTAATGCTAAACTGTAGAAAATATAATTTTTACATGAGAGGTTTTAAAGACTCGTGTTATTAAGTACTAGTGATCTTTTTATGACCAATAAGAGAAAAAATTTAAAGGTGAAATACATTTTCTATATTTTTAACTATATAAACTATTAGTGTCATTATTAATTTTTAAATTAAAGTATAAGACTAGATATTCAGGTCCTTGTTTCTTTTTTTTAAGAAGTAATATATAAAACTACCATGATGCACAAGAATAAGACATGACGAGCTCTATTTCAATCTCCTATCGTTTTGGTCACGTTTCATCTATTTCCCATTGATCATTAAGTCATGCTGATAATGAAGTGAAAAAAAAAAAGATTCAAAAGATTGAAAAGATAATGATAAAGCTAGTTTTATAGAATTACAATGAACTAGAATATGCATGTATGGATTTTTAATTTTTAATTTTTTCTTTTTGGTGTATGGCATATAGTAAAACCATAACAATATATACACTCGTTTGTTATTTTTCTCATCTTATGATACACAGTCCCAGGGAAACGGGTTTATTTATAAAAAATTAAAAAGTATATTTAACCTTATTGTTCTTCTATTGTTACTTTTTTCTTTTTTCTTGTTTTTTGTGAGTGTTGTTTTAATGATTATTCATTATGATGACAAGCAGTAGTACCTCTACAAGATCATTTTATTCATCCGTTTCAACCCCAGATATCCTAGTTTTCGATGATAGTACGTCTTCTGTTGAGTCTCCGAAGAACCTATTGAATCTTCCACTTACAGAAGCAAATTTAAAGCTTTTATTGAAAAACGTCAGTACTTATTTCGATTGATAGTTTTTTTTATTTATTTTTTATTTAGTTTAAGAAGGAGAATGAAATATTCAGTATAGCTATTTAACTGTTCACTCTATTTAGTAGTTTAATAAACACGATCGATTTCATGAAGAGCGTATGATGCAATATATTAATCGGCAGCAATATTTGGCCGGACTAGAATGGAAGCGGCAAAACGAAACCAAAACTCAAATTATGCAGCAATTGAGTATTATGAGACTGGCAGATGAAATTTGGAGAAGTAGAAAGCCAATGAAAAACAAAATTGGATTTTGTGGGGATCATATAGGGGCAAGGATTGTAGAAGAATCGACATCGAAGCAGAACAATAGTAACAATATAAACTCGCCACTTCTTCGGATGTTCGGTCGGATCGCATTGCCGTTTCGATATTTTTATAAACAACCAGCTCATAAAATTACACCACTCCGATATAATGATGAAGTGCCGCAGCTAGTGGCCATACAATATGACGAATGGAAATGGCACGCAATTTGATTGTTTTGAGACATAGCCATTATCCTCACATGGCAACGTGCTGGAAAAACACACTTCCATTGCTACCCCTATTTTTAGCGATTTTTATATAAAAGGGCCGTTTTTTTTTCCTAATGTCCCAGATATTCTTTTTCATTATCTTATTTATTTGTTTATTTTTTCATATCATTTCATATACATATCTTCTTTCATTTTAAATAATAAAAGACATCTCCATACCCTTATTTTTTCTTTTCTTTTACATCATCTGTATAAATAAATATATAAATAAATATATAAATATGACTGGCTTCGTCTTAATATCTAATTCTGGAAAGAAAATCTCTCTTGAACACGCCTCCCATCCATGCCCACGTTGCAAAAATCAAAATTCCGTACAGCTTACTCGATCCGAAAAATCATTAATTGTACTAAACAAGCGTATCACTGATAACACAACTGTCCGTTATGAGTGTTCACAATGCAAATGGAAAAATCAAAATCTACCCTATGAAGGAAGAGAATCAATAGAATTGAATCGTTATCTCTCTGAAAATTCAACAGATGACTCTTTCTTTGGTGATTCTTCTCCGCATCTTTATTCATACTCTCCTTGAATGAATTTTACCATCAATGTACACTCCTTTTTTTTTTCTTTCTTTCGTCAAGAGTTTCTCTCCTAAACCCTTTTATTTTATTTATTTACTCATCTTTCTTTGTACATAATATCAACCTTATATTCCCAAACATTTACATACGTTCGCTAGTATTTAGACATTAAGCAATATGTGTATATGTATAAAGTCTTTCCTCTCCCTCTCTCATTCCTTTCTATTATTAATCATTATTTATATATTCATAGTTTTACAATAAATACGAATCTTTTATATTTTATTTATGCCAAATTTTACATTATGTTATCATTATTATTAATAATGCAATAAAAATGCTCGAGTTTATTATTTAGATGATTTTTAAATTTTCATTGTTCTCTTTTTTTTTTATAAAAAAAAAATCAATTGATCTAATCCTTTCCAGCATCTTCCTTTAATGTGACAGTGCGATTGACAACAATCTTCTTCAATGCCTCCTTTGCCTTGCCCTGCTTAATTAAGTCGGAATCTAACTCAGTATCCTTATCAAGACAGAAATAACCTGTACGAGTGAACTGCCAGCGCATGCTTTCCTTATCCTTACCACCAGTCTTCTCAACCCATTCCTTGATATGATCATAAAAGCCAACTTCAGCGATAGCTCCCTTGACGATCTCGAGAGAATGATCGTTGATGTCATTCAAATAACCACCATCGATAGTCTCTGGGTTATCGTGTTTAAAGAGACGTTCATAAAGACGGACTTCATCCAACTTAACAGGGGAATTGTGTTTAGGTGAATCGGCAACCCAATGAATGTAGGTCTTTGGCTTCTTGAATTCACCTTCGTTCTCATATATACATTCCAATTCAACCACATTACCATTGGCATCCTTCTTATAATCAACGCAGCGAATTGGATACTTGACATGTAAAAGACCAACAGACTTATTAGGGGCAAGACGGAAGTAACCCTTGGAATCCTCCTCACGGAAATCGGAGCGATCGATATAAACAACCTTTGTGAAAGGAACGGTGTGCTCACCCATGCTAGGATCTCTAGGCTTGTTAGGAACAGCCAATTCTTCCAAATAATCCTCGGGAACATTCTTCAAGACAACACGGATAGGATCCAAAAGAGCCATCAAACGAGGGGTATTCTTATCCAAGTAATCACGAGTCTTTGCATCAAAACGCTTAACATCGATTGTGGACTGATTGGTAGTGACACCCAATTCAAGTACAAAGTTGTTGATAGCCTCAGGAGGGACACCACGTCTACGGATACCCACCAAAGTATAAAGTCTGGGATCATCCCAATCACTAACATAGTTGTTGTTGACCATCTTAAGAATCTTACGCTTAGACATGATGGTACCGGTCACATTCAAACGTCCGTATTCCCACTGAACAGGCTTGTAGACCTCGACAGCGTCACAAAGCCAGTAGTAACTTTCACGAGACTGTCTGAACTCAGTAGTACAAAGAGAGTGAGAGATGTTTTCAAGAGAATCGACCAAACAATGAGTGAAATCATAAGTAGGATAGATGCACCACTGATCATGAGTCCGGAAATGAGGAGTATAAAGAACACGATAGGCAATTAAATCCCAGAACTGAGGGTTACCATTTTCCAAATCCATCTTCATACGAAGAGTAATTTCACCTTCCTTATAACGGCCTTCCTTCATCTTCATGAACTGATCCATAGTCTCTTCGATAGGTCTATCACGATGAGCACAAGCCTTGCGTTCACCACCATTATCACCACCACGACAAGCGTGAATCTCTTCACCAGTACACTGACAAGTATAGGCAAAACCCTTTTCAATCAACTTTACAGCCAAATCGAACAATTCCTGGAAGTAATCAGATGAATAAGTGATCTTCCAAGGTTCGAAACCCAACCAACGGACTGTGTCAAGGATAGAAGTGAAATACTTTTCTTCTTCAGCCTCGGGGTTAGTATCATCGTAACGAAGATAGGTAACACCGTTATGTGCCTTGGCATAACCAAAGTTGACATTGATAGCCTTTGCGTGACCAATGTGAAGATAACCATTAGGTTCAGGAGGGAAACGAGTAAAGACCTTTTTACCAGTGACCTTAAGATGTTCTTCCATCAATTCAGGTTTAATCTGCTTGTTTCCTCCAGGCTTATGTAATCTACCAAGTTCACCTTCAAAGAACATCTTTGAAATATCTACAGTTTCTTCCTTGGTCTCTTCAGCCTTCTTTGCAGCATTAGTAGTAGCAGCAGGCTTGGGCTCTTTCTTCTTTTTCTGAGGAACATCACGTTCATCCTTTGGACCAAGTA
Organism: Backusella tuberculispora; assembly: GCA_024140245.1. Classification (NCBI taxonomy): domain Eukaryota; kingdom Fungi; phylum Mucoromycota; class Mucoromycetes; order Mucorales; family Backusellaceae; genus Backusella; species Backusella tuberculispora. The sequence goes on along the minus strand of VCJD01004588.1, from coordinate 26,464 downwards.
AAGCCAAATACTGGGCCTCAACTTCATTCTTTACTTTACCACCATCAGCCCAACGAAGAGCTTCAATCTTTTTACTGGCACCGAGTGTGATACCAAGTGTCTTGTAACGATTCTTTTCGATATTTTCCTTGTTACTATTAATATATTCGGAAATAGCATCCTTAATCTGTTCATCAGTGACAACAACACCTGTAAAAAAAGAAAACACATATTTTAGGTTCAAATCAATAAATCCCCCTTTCCTTCCCTTCATCTCTCTTTCTCTCTATATTGCACCCTTATTCCTCAGCTTCTTATTCTCTTTCTTTTATTTACCAACACCAGTAGCCTTATCAAAGTCTTCCTCTTTAAAGTCATCTTCGCAAAACTTAATAGCAACTATTTAAAAATAAATGTATACAAATGTTATTTGTATATATATAAGTTTACACGTTCACTACTACTTTAGGTTCTTGGATATGTCAACATATAAATTTACCTGAAACCTGGTCAGTAGTCTTCAAGTCACCATTAACGATCTTTGAGACGATGAATGTACAATGAGGAGCAGCGTCCTTTGTGATTGTAGAAGCCAAAGTATATAAAAGAATACCAAGATCCTTATTACAACCTGATTCACGAACCTGGGCTTCGTCAATTACTGCCTCGAGTGTAGGTGCAAGCTTCTTATTCTTTGCGGTGTCTTTAGCTTTCTGCTCGGATAAACCGATTTTAACAAAAATAGGAATGAGTTCTTCCATAACGCGTCTATAATAAAATAATAATAATAATAATAAAAAGTGCAAGAAGCAAAAAGAAAGAAAAGAATTTAAAAGAATAAAAAAAAAAAACACTACTGTGACTCACTCTTATTCATTCTCAGCTGACAGACTCGTTGACAAGCAAAATGATATAGCTTGTTTTTTTGGCCTGTTAAAGAGTTGTTATATCAAGTGAAAAAAGTGTAAATAAAGAAAGAAAAAAAGGAGAGATGAAACAGATTTACATATATATACGTGTATAGTTCTATTTCTTTTCACTTAGCATTTCATCTCTATATATATTTTTTTTTTAAAAAAAAAAGGAACAAAACAAAATGGCTTCATCAGAGTTTTTTAAACGAAGTGTTTCCGGCACGATTATGTTGATAGCTTTCTTATCAGTAATCATGCAGCTGGGGCACTACTCTCATTTGGTTCTTATCTTTCTGTTACAGGCAAAGGCGTTTGAAGTATGTATTACAATTGACTTTAATGGTAGCCGGTATCCTTAATTGTACTTTTTTTTTCCTGTTGCAGGAGCTACAAAAGATTGGTTTAACCCCTCATCTTGGTGCAACACAAGTAAAAACTGATTGGTAACAATGATGTTTTTCCTTTCTTCGTGTATTCATTATTAACATTGTATTAAGGATGTTATTCTTTGTGGCAAATGTAACTATGTTTGCTACCATGACTCCGACAGCCGGCTTATTTTTACTTTCTTTATTCCTCTATCTGTTGGGTAAGTTATATATATACAAAGTACTATTATTCTATAGAATGGAATGGAAGTAAACTGATTAGACCTTAAAATCTGTAATAGTCCTTTCATTCTGGATATTTGCTGTATTAAATAAACATGGTAAAAATTTACAAGAATATATTCTGCATTACTCCTGGATTCATCTCGTTTTGCTTATCACTGCGCCACAGACTGTATTTATCTCGCTTAACCTGAAACTGGGCTTATTCTGGTATTTGAAAGATATATATATATGATCTGTTCAAATGTATAAACATATATTTACATATATTTCCCTCCCTCCTTTATAGGTTTATTTTTCCATCCTTGGCTGTTATAACTAATGATGTCAGTGCTTATTTAATTGGAAAGAGATTCGGCAGACGCCAATTGACCTGTCTTAGTCCTAACAAGACTGTTGAAGGGTTTATAGGCGCAACTGTGTCAACAGTTACTATTGGTTATTTTGTAAGAGAAAGAAAAAATTACTAAATAAAGGAAAACATAACCTCACAACTCTTTTTTTTTGTAGTTGGCATTATTTCTAAGCCAATATGACTCATTATTTAACGTTTGTATTACAATATATTTATTGTTATTACTCATTAACATATTAATTTTTTTTTCTTTGTATCTCAAGGTTATTCATCCTGTAGTATTTCAAGATATTGGTTATCATGGTTTGGTTATAGCATCCTTTACATCCGTCTCTGCGCCTATTGGTGGATTTCTTGCAAGTGCTTTCAAAAGAGCAGGAAAAGTCAAAGACTTTGATAGCATTATACCTGGACATGGAGGAATATCTGATAGAGTTGATGGACACATGTTTATAGCTGTATTCACATATTTATATTATCAATCAATAATCACACAATAAATTTTTTGATTATTTTTTAATCATGTTTCTATAATATTTATTTAAATATACATTCATATTCATATGTATATATATACACTATCTACCTATCTCCCCAAATATCTATTTTTGTTCTTCCTGTTCCTGTCTAATTTGTTCAGCCTTTTTCTTGGCTTCGTCCTTCTTTATTCTCTCCTGTTCAGTAATGTCAGGCAACCATTCCATTAAATCACCAAGTTTTTCAACCCCATTCTCGTCAACAACAATTTTACGAATCGCTTCACCTTTTTCCTTTACCAAATCCTCTACAGTTTTCTTGCTATCTTCGAACCAGCCAAGATTGTCGGCGATCAAGTGGCGATTCTTACAGCCTGGACATTGAATCAAGACTACGCCTTTTGTATAAGCTTGTTTTGACATTACATGGTGAGAGCGTTCTTGGCATACTTTACAGGTAAAACCAATAAGCATTTTATGGTTGGGATCTAATTCTACGTCATTGCTTTGTTGTTGTTCAAATAAACTTGTTGCGGTATGGAAAGAACAGGGTTTGTAATAAAACTTTGCTAGAGGCTGAAAACGAACACGTGGAGTTACGGCCGCTAATGGACGACTGAGCCTTGGTACTGTGGACAGAACTCTAGTTCTGAATAAACTACTGGCTGTAATAAGTCGACTGGTACGATTCATCGTATATGGTTTATGGTGGAGGAGCAATAGTGATAAGAAATGAAGAACTTGTATAAGCGTTCATATTGATATATAAGCAATGTAGGCTAGCGTAAATCCAGTCACACTTGAATTAGCCAATCAGCCAGGTTAAACCAAAATGAGTCGATGATTTGAAATTGAGTCAACCCAACGAAAGTGAATCAATGCTCTGAAATTGAGTCGACACAGCAAAAGTAAGTCAGCGGTCTGAAATTGAGTCAACTAATTGAAAATGAGTCAATTTAACGAAAACGAATCAATGCTTTTGAAATCGAGAAATTCAGGAGTAAGAAACATTCATGAAGATGATGAAATAAAGACGATAATTGCAGATCTCGATCAATTGAAAAATAACTTAGATGAAGAAGCAGAGAAGATTCACTTGTTTGAAAGAAGAAATGGAAGACAATTTTATTTCGCTATTTTATCAGTTTCCTTTTCACATCTCTTTAATATGATTTTCTTTTTCGATATTTAAATTTAAAATAGAAATAAAAAAAAGAATAAAAAAAGAATTTAAAAAGCATTAGGGATCAACTTGAGAGGAGGAGTATTATGAGCAATAAGGGGGATAATGAAACAATGAAACCAGAAATGAGATTCTTTTTATTTAAAGTGAAGAGAGAAGCTCATAATCCATAATATAGAAGGCTAGATTGTAAAACATAAACTGGTGTAATTTCATCCGAAAGGAATACTGGTACTTGCCATATCAACGATAAGGTAAATACCACAATACTGTCC
>VCJD01004586.1:15644-27052 GCA_024140245.1 Backusella tuberculispora | reverse complement strand
AAAAAAAAAAAAAACAATAATTTACCTTTTCACGTAAAGATCTATTTTTACAATTCATCATAAAAGGACCATAGATGGGATAATCCAGGGTTATACAGTAACCACCATCTTCAATACCATTATTCTTTGCATTGTTTTCCAATGTTTTTAAAAAGCTATCTGACAAACCCTCCAATTCAGACTTGTCCTTGACAACATACTTGAAAGACTTTGTTGCGTCCAACACATTGTTACCAAAGGTTAAGGAGAGATAAGACAGTCTTTCTGAGATTTCATTGAAACGCTTCTTTTCGGGCGAGTCTGGCTTAAAACCGATACCAGCATGCTTCATATCCCTCAATGCATGATCTACAATGCGCTGTTGAACAGGGTTAAGTGTCTGCCAGGCGCCGGAATTTTTTAATTTCTCAAGTGCCTCGTATTTTGGTACCGATTGATTCATCATCAAACCCAACTTGACAAATTCGGGCTGGATCTGTTCCAAAGTGCTACGAGCTCCGGGAGAGTTTTTGACACCATTAAAATGAGATAAAATACCAAACGCGCGTGAAATTTCATCTTCTAACTCTGTCACTTTTGTTGTTGTTGTTATTGTATATATTATATAAATAAAGAAGTTTGTTCTTTAGCCTTTTTTTATGTAATACCAAAATAAAGTTGGATGATTGGATTACTACTATTTCCTCCCTCTCCCTCTCCTTCTGCTTCTCCTTAACCCCCCCCCACGCTCTATGTATAACGTATGATAAAACCTAATCCAATCATTTTTTATTCCAGAACAAAAAAAGAAAAAAAAGAGACTTACACTGTCCAATAGTTCCTTCATAAGTAGGTTCAAACTTCTTCTCCAATTCCAAAAACTGTTGTTGAGCAGCATTCAAAAGCTTTTGAAAGGTAGGAACAGCCACAGCAGGTTCTGTTTGAGTCAATAAATATTCAAAGTTTGGAAATAACTTCCATTTCAAAAATGGAATGTCTTTGTAATCAGTTGCTAGGGTAGCCATGCGTCTCATAAATGGTTGTTGCCAACGTGTGAATTGAGGGGCTGCTTGAACCAAAACTCTTTGTTTCACTGTAGGCGTGAGTCTAAAAGCAGTTGTAATGGAACGTCGTAAAAGGCCTTGTTTGATAATAGGTCTATTAAGCGATCTAGCTGTCTGTCTGGTGAGCCTATGCATATTTTAAAGAAAGAACAAAAAAAAACCTGGGAGCGAGCCAGCGGAGGGAGAATGTATACGTAAATAAAAAATTAAGTTGAGATTTACAGCACTTGTCCTACGTTTGGTTCACTGAGAATAAAAATAATTCATTACGTTTTTTTTTTCTGGCCAGGGAATCAAAAAGCGGGTCAACTTTTTGAAAGTGTCACCATTTTGGGTGCAGAACAAGGTTCTGAAAATGAGTCAGGTCTCTTCTCAAAGTGAAATGATTAGTTATTGCTTAATCCTTCTTATATTATTATCAACTTTGATTGTTTTTTTTACTTCTCAGATATGTGGATCAAAGGTTACCAGTCGTGGTAGCAGATGTATTCTTACGTAATGAATAAACTTGAACAATATTTTAGACACAGCACATCTTCTTACAATATCATTTTACTGTTTTAAGACTAGCCATTGTTGAAGTTTTGACAGGTATTTCGATTCTCCAACTCGACAATTTTTATGACAAACACTTTGTAATATCCTTGAATCTCATATATTGCTTTGAATATAACAGAAAAAGAAATACTCAATTAGCAATTTAGTGCACCCATCATAAGTACTGGTTCAAGAAATGTGATCTATCGCAGTGACTATTCCATGTTTTTTTTCATAATATTTAATTATCAGAGCTCTTAGGGAGACGAAGTCTTTTTTCTTAGGGAGACGAAGTAACCCAATCCATCGGACATTCAAATGATACAAGCTGTAATATACTACAAAAAAACTTCGGCTCCATAAGAACTTCGGTTGCGTAAGATTTTTTCTATTCATTATGCTTAAACTTTGAAGATGTATTACACACTTACCCAAGATATTCGTGTAGAAAATAAAATGTTTTGTTCCAATATTAAACACTCTATTTTTTTACTGGTTTTTTTTATGTTTACACCTGTTCATTTTAGCGAATCTTTGAGAAACGGGTTTTTTTCTTCAGTCTAATAATTAAGAGGACAATATTATTGGGTGAACAAAGAAATTGTCTTTTTTATACAGTCGAGCTGGTAAATATTGACGATTACAAAAATTCAATCAATAAAATAGTTCTCCCCAGAAGAAAAACACGTGAAGAGCGTTTAAAGTAAGCAAGTACAAGAGAAAACTTAGATGTCCTCATTGAACAAACTTTTGCTCCAAGAATTGTAGATCCTAAAGATGTCGTCGGATTGAAATATTGCAAATGCCCTGAATGCGGAAAAGGGTTCGAATACAACAAAACCCGTAACAGATATATGAAGACAGCATAAAATTTTCCTGAACTTTAAACCAGGTCTGATTTCGACTGGTGGTGTGAGCGCGTCGAATGCCAGATATTATGATAAGACCAAGCAAAAAAAGACGCCTCTTCCACCTAAAGCTCCCAACCAGGTAAAAAACACGAAGCTTATATCAAGCAAAAGAATAAGCAGGTCAAAGAGCATTTGAAGGCAACTATCTTGAACATGTATCAAGGAAAAAACCTTAATATGATGTATGATGGTGGTGCCAATCGAGAAACAAGTAATGCGGACTTCAGATACGAAAGCAAGATGGGAGAGCAATTTGAGGAAATCTTCGGACAGAATGGTTTGGAAGACACCCATAATAACCGTTTGACCTTAATGAAAACAATTCTGTCTTCTTTGAGTAGAATGTTCCCTCATTTCATTTCAGCGAGTTATGTTGAAGATGAAGTTCTGTCTGTCCTGAATTTCTCAAACAAGGAGAATCTTACTGTACTTCTGGGTCAGGAAAGTGAATCCTTTTCGATTTCATTGTGCCGTTTCCTTCGCTCCGAAAAGGGTAAAGAAATTGAATTTCCTTATCAACTTCTTGTGTTGGATTATTTGTATTATCTTTTCGCAAGAAAAGAATTTGATCCCGAAAAGATAAAAAGTGAATACCTTAACTTGTATTTACTTTTCAATAAACACCCTTTTTAAACAAAATTTATAAATATAGCAGTTTAATTTTATGAATTTATAATAGATATAACCAACTTTGTGGGGGGTTTTTTTTTTAATAAAAGATACAAGTTCAAAAAGATTATAGGTTTGGTCGTTGGTTTCCTGTTTGTAGAAGGTCATTTCCTTGCTTAAGCCAATGACATTAGTATATAGTGTATCCACTTAACATTAGACTGATAAAAAAAAGAGTTGGTTCTTTGAAGTTTAACTAATTTTATTTAAATATAGCGTCTTATGAGATCTTCGTCACTCTAAAATAGCATAAGCATATGATAGAAAAAGAGAGTGATACTGAAAAAAAAGTGATAATTATATATATTTATTTTATAATGTTATATAGGATAAGATGATTTAAATTATATTTTTATTTTTATTTTGTTTCACTCAGCCAAGTCAATAGGATCATCAATATTGGAAGTTCCAGTTGGTGGGAGACGTTTTTTAAACTTTTCCATTTATTCCAATAGAGTTTAAAATCATTATTTTTGTTAGGACTGATATCAAAATAAAATCCTATAACTCTTGGAAGTTCAGCATGCAATGGCTTGAGTTTGAATGGACCCCAATGGTTACCGTCGATATGCTGTATGTTATAAGTGATATGCTTTGATTTTGGATTTTCTGGAGTAGCTATCGGTAAATGTGTCATTGTATAATCTATTAAATCTACTGAATAATTGCATACTGGAACTCCGTATGCATCTGCAATAACTTGACAACACTCAGGTAGAAAGAACCAATGTCTAGCAAGTTTAACTTTTGATTCCGAACCCTCCACAAGAGTCGTCTTGAATCGTTTCATCTCAAATTTATAAGCTTTCAGCATTTTTCGTTTAACATCAAGGTATCTGTCTTGATCACCATATACAAGGTAAGCGGTTGCTCTAAAACTGCAAAAACCATTACCATCTGGATTAAATGTTTCTAAAACATCATTTCCATCAACCCCGGGATTAAGTTTAAAAGGGAGACCATTTTGTATTATGTGTCTTCTTTTTGGTTTATATTCAATTACATAAGAATCATCATTATAATCAGAAACAAGCATATTTGATTTGATTTTCTCTTTCTGTTTTTCTTCAGCATAGCACCTACGACATCTTCTATTTCTTCCTCTTCCTCTGTTTCTGTTTCTTTTCTTTCTACTTTTTCTCTTCGATGTATGCTACTGTTAAATTAAACTTATAAGACGTATTATCATTATTATTATAACTTTCTTTTTTCTTACCTTCAGTCTTTTGCTTATCGTTCTTCGTCTCACAGCCAAATTTTTTGCCTTCAATCAACTTGTCGTTTCTCCTTTTTTCCATGCAATATTTATTATTCATAAAATCTTTACCTAGTCCAGACAAGCGAAATGATTTTTTTATAGGACGACCTGGTGCAGCAACTCCTGATTTTTCTGGAAGGTAGCATTCAGGATGTCCAGTCATAGCTATCGAAGGGAGAAAATCATCATTTATATCTCCATCGTCTAATTCTACTTCTAATAACGATTTGACTCCGTTCATCAAATACTGGAGTTTGGTATAATTCCCTCACTCAAACGAAAAGTGCTTTCTAGTGCCATGAGGTACTTCATCCGAGGTTTTGGTATTAATAGGGCCATTCTCGAAGGTTCGCTAGAGATATCCATTATTTATAGTGGGTAATGATGATCGATTATCCATCTTTCTGGAATATCTGATAACTTTAGCGCTCTGTTTTTAATCATGGCCAAATCATGAACGCAAGGGAGACCAAAAACTCGCTTGCTTCGGCAATGGCATATATTATCAAGTGTAGGATCACATTTTAACTCGGTATATATGGCAATAAGAGCTCTATGACTGACTTTGCCAAATAAATGTTTGAGGCGGTCTTCGCTTGATACGAGAATATCGACTGAATTAATTTCTACACTTTTTTACTCTGGATAATCACGCTCAAATCGAGTTAAATTGCTGCTGATCTTAGTAAAAGCGGTTTTGACCGGAAGGATTACCGAGAGTCCACTTTTAATGATTCGATGCCCACTTTCAGCCCTCTGCGTTGTTATACAATCAAAATGTTGAATTTCAGATACAAAGCATCCAGCCCGTTCTTCTCTACATTCTTCCCATTCCTTTTTATAGTAATTTTTCAACTCTTTTTGTTTATCATCGCTTATAAATTTGGATATCTCGTTCAAGATTGAATACAAACTATTGTGGTGTGATGGATATTCCATTTCGCTACTACTGTTGATCATTTTTTCAAATAATGACTTTGTATAAACTTTTGTGCATTTATCGTTAAAAAACGTTGTCGTAAGCTTCTTGTTCACGTTGTTAATAAGATGCAAAGCACAAAAAGGTTTCTTATTATGCGGAAAATTTGTTTCAAGTTGGTTTGATAGTTGTTTACATTTATCAGTAACAAATATTATTTTCTCGTCAATACTCCCAATGACATCCTTCAAAATTTTTAGAAATCAGGAATATGTTTCTTCTTTTTCGTTGGCAACCCAAGCAAAAGCGATGACGAAGGTTTTTAACATCATTCCTCCAAGATTGCTTACACTATATGCACAAATTAAGGGAATTTTCCTATTGTTGGTGTTGTAAGTGGTATCAATCAGGATTGTTTCTTTGAATAGCCTGGTTCTCTAGATCATCGCATCGTTAGTAATAAAATACCATCAAAAACGTGCTTTTTGTTTATTTGATACACTGTACGGTAATCTTGATTTTCAACATACTTAATCAAATCGGTTGCAGTGCGATCAATGGCTGCTTCGACTTTGCTACCACACTTCAGGTTGTTGATATCGTGCACTTTTACTTTGTTGTGCTGTTCCTGGTTTATGGAGTCAACGATATTCCTTGTTGGAACTTTTTGATCGATTTGATCGATAATTTTTTCCACTTCCTCCGGCTTCAACGTGAGTTTTCTTCCAGTGCTTGAACTCAGGAGGCTAGAGTCATTGATTTGGTGGTTATGGAAACCTTCCATTTCGTTTTTTACACGTTGAATGTAATTAAATCCTTTATCTTTTCTTTTTGAAAGACGAATATAATAAGGGCAGCCTATTCTACGCGATTTTTTTCAATCGTTTTCGGTCTTCGTCTTTCAAATGATGAAACTTTTGGTAATGTCCACCTCTTTCACACTTAAGATGCAATGTCGTTGCTGATGCCTCGGCGACTGTGAGCACAAACTTGTTTTCAACTGCAAATTCTTGAAGTAGAGCTTTTGCCTCATCTCACGATGTATTTTTAGGCATGACTGGGAGAGGTTTTGAAACTTTAATAAGCTCAGGTTCAGGGTTTTGTAAGTCTTCTAAAATGTTATCCATTATTTTTTTTATTTTAAAAGAAAAAAAAATATTGTTAACAAAAAGGCGACCGAAGTTTTTTTTTAAAAAAGCAGTAGCATATTACAGCTTATATCATTTGAATATCCGATGGATTGGATTACTTCGGCTCCCTAATATTTTTGTTTAATTATTCTCATGATTTTCGAGCTTCTCCATCTCATTCCACCATTCGTTTTGTTTAATGAAGCAATTGCCATCCGAAATCTTAAATAAGATCTTCCTTTACCTTCATCCAAGAGACAATGTTGATTGCATGCTCGTGTGCCAACACTGGAAACAAGTAATAGAAAAGTTTACTCTCTATCATGCCCTGTATGTTTCTTCCGCGAAAAGTCTGGAAAAAGTAACTAAAATGGTAAAAGAAAATCCGGATATAGGAAAGAAAGTAGAACACTTGACAACCTCTTCAGTTGGTGAAACAGATGATTTTGACATGAGTAAAATTCTACTGCTATTACCTAATTTACGAACATTAACTTGTACTGGCCATGGATGGGCAGATGTAATTATTGTAAAAAATACAATATATTCGTGGAGCGAACATATTGAATCTATCTATGAACATGTATTCGGATCAGTGACTCACAGTCTACTTTCGTCTAATATCTGTCCTAATTTGACTACAGTGGATGGTATTGATGCAGCTGGCGATTTTATTCCGTTGTTAAAGAACGCTCCAAATTTGCGAAACTTGTCTTTGTGTACCGGTTCTATTACATTTGATGATTTGGATACCATACATGAAAGCGTACCGTATCTTGAATCGCTCAGTATTCATGGTTTAATGCTTGTGAATTCTGAACTCAGCCAAAATGTGAACCCTGCAACCTCAGTTACCGAGTGTCATTTTAATAAAGTATTTCAAGCGCCGAGAAGCTGGAAAACAAGAGTAGATTTATTGGTGTATGCTTCGAGAAAATATCCAAACCTGTCAAAGTTTACATATACTTTCAATCCTGGAGGCTTTAATAATGATCGTATAGAAACATTAACTGACTCTGACTGGTTTCCTTTTCTTCAAAATTTGGGACCTCGGTTGAAGAAGCTATGTCTCTGTAATTATGGTTGGGTTGACAACATCTTTGAAATTTTGGACAGATTCAACTGTCAGATCGAATATTTGGAGATTTCTAAATTATCAGACGCAACACTTATGAAATTAACTCAATCACAGCAAATTTCTTACATTCAAACCCTTTCCTTATTAGATACAGATGTAGGAACATATAGCTGGTTAAGGGAGCTTCAAACATTAAGAAAGTTGAAGATATGTCTTTCATCGTTCAACAAATTTAATACTGATATTGGATTGAATACCATTCTTGATAATTCTCCACCAACGCTTAAATCATTATCACTATTTGGTATCCGTTTGGCCGCTGTTCCCAGATTTACTGATTTATCGAATATAGTGTCTTTAACGTTTAGTTATATGGAAATACCTAAGGGAATCGACACTTTTATTTCTCAGTGTCTTCCTAAATTATCCAATTTGAAATTAAAGAAGTGTAAAGTGATAGGAGACGCGTTTAGTCTAGAAAAATTGGACTTGCTTAATTTCGCCTATATAACACCCTTTAATAACGGCGGAATTAATATACTGATAGTAACTTCTGGTGATAAAGAACGGCGTTGGTATTCTATAAGAGATGCTGCATATACTGATTTTGAACCTGCTAAGAATTATGGTACATTTTATATACCAGTCAAATCATGGCCTCAAAATGAAACCGACACTAAACCTCATTTCACTCTACTTTGTAATTCGCTAAATAATTGTATTTTTATATAATAAAACATGGCCAACAATCAGTATTTGTTTATTTTTGATTTTATACAATGAACAGCAACTATTTTATTTTTTTTTAAAAAAAAAAGAAAAGAAAAAGAAGGAAGGAAAGGAAAAGAAAGAAGGATTCAACTATTTTTTTACACTATCTGTTATTTGACCTGGCCGAGGATTAATATACCACTAAATCTCATATACTTTCATAGATTTAATGCCTCTCTTTTCATTTCACACGCACAAACTCTCTCTCTTGCTTTTTTGTAGAATTTACTCAACTCATATTCAACTGACTTGACCCATTTTTTTTTAATTGCTTTCCCTGTCCCAAATGTTAGACAAATAAAATACAATCATTTTTTATTATTTCATTTCGGTAATCTTTCTCACAAGAGCTCTTTTCATAAATTGCTCTCTTGATAGCATACGTGTTAACTAATATAATTATTATTAACAATTGAAAAATAACTATTGTGTATATTTCTTTTCTTTTTCCTTTTTTTTTTTTACCTTCATAAAAGTCGCTAAATCGATTCTTTCAGAATTCAATGCCTTGGCCAAGAAATAAACAGTGTCTGCAATGGCGTTATCATCTGCGACTAATTCAAATAATCTATAAAATAACATATTCAATATATGTAAATCTCTCTCTCATACACACACACACACACACACACACACACACACACTTATAAATCAAAGTATTCACTTACTGATTTGAAACAACCGTTGTACCACATATTGCTTCATCTACCGCTACATCCGGCATTGAATTGACCTTTGCAGTAACCTCACCAGCCTCCTTTGACCGTACATCCAATATCTGATTATTAACCATGAGTCGTTCCCTTAAATCCATTAATGTTCGATATTCTTGTTCGATACTAAATTCACCAGTCTTTAACTGTCGATTTTGATCCATCAACATATTCACGTCTGTCATGGACATATTGTATTGTTGTAATCTGCTCATGATCTTTTGGTATAATGTCTCTTTATTACTGCTATTATTATTATTATTATTATTGTTATTATTATTATTGGTTGTAGTAGTTGTAGTACTAGTATCTGATATCATTGCTGGTGTTGCGGGTAATGATGTTGTTTTTGGTGATGGAGATGAGAGGGAAGCATATGGTGTTGGCATATTATTAGGAAGTGATGTTGGTTTTGGTAAGGATGATCCATGATCTAAATTTAAAGACTATATATATATATATAATGTAAGATTATTAAGAAAAACAGTAATGCATATTTATGTTTTGCCAAAAAAAAAGGTTCTTACTGCTAAGCTTTGACTCATATTATCTACTTTCCATCTTAATGTATCAGGTGACGAATGAGGTAAAATAGGGCTAGTCGTAATAGGAGGTAAAGGTGGTATAGGAGGAGGATATTGTAAAGAAGAAGCAGAAGGCATTCTCTGTTGAGATCTATCCAAAAAGGATTCTTGTATTTGTGGTGATCCCATGATAGACGTATTACTAGAATTTGTCGTAGTCGCATTATTACTTGCAGGTTTTGTGTAAACAGGTGGTTCCTGTTCAAATATTTGTTGTAGAATAGCAACTAGCTCGACAAATGTATGTTTCTATTATAACACCAAAAAAAATCGCTCTATTTAGATTTTACTGATCTTTCCTTTCTTTTTTTTCTCATCCACGATTTATCGCCTTTTCCCTGCTCTTACCTGATCACTTGTCCAGTTGGATCGATATTGATGATAACACATACCGCTTTTGTCTACATGTCTACCTTCTCGGATTAACATACTCGCGGTTGGCTTTACATATGGTATAGGTGCTATTTTTGGATATTCTTTGGGTACCCAAAAAGCTACTGGGATATTATAAGGAATTGAACGGTATGTAATAGGAACTGTTCCGTGAAGACACAAAAGTAATTGAGTGTTTCCATCGTTTGAGGCTATATATAAACATTTTAGAATGACGGGTAACAACCACTTTGAATGAACAGCATTAGAGGCTTACTATAAGTATCCATCTTTGGTTTTAATGAGAGGTATGTTTGTAAAACTGCGTCCACATCTCGAAATGCTCTTTCCGAGTCTTGATACTACAAGCATAAACAGCAAATGGCACATAGAAAAAAGAAAAAAAAAAAGTTTTTGACTAAATTTTTAAAAAAAAAAGTTCATTTCCAATTATTCATTGCTAAGTGACTTACACTTCGAAGTACTGTATGAAGCCAACTTTTAATGTCCATCTTGTTTTGTTTTTTACCGAATAAAAATAGATAGAAAATAAAATACCTTTCTCTCAAACGTATTTTTCATTTCCTATGCTTTTCAGATGACGACATTACAAACTGCAATTCAATCACCGCTTCTTAATTTCCTTTTTTGGAGTGTATTGTTCAGGATCACAGTTTATTTTTTAATTTAAATTGACGCGTTTTTCGTTTCATTATAAAAAAATATAGCATTTAGTAAATATCTAAATAAATGTTTACTAGAGCTATAAACTTTTGCTTATTGGTTAACAGTGTTTATAAATAGAGAGAGAGACGAAATTGTAGCATAAAAAAAAGGAGAGAGATAGAAATCTGTTGCCATTTTAAAGCAACAATAAGTTTTTATGCTAACCAAAAAAAGAATAAAAGCGATTTTTCTTTCTTCTTTCTTCTTTTCCCTCACCTGGCATATTAGCTTGCTGTTACGTTACAAGAAACAATAGATATATTCGTTCTAGTAAGTTGGAGTCAGATCTTTCTCCAAATTATGACTTTTATTATTATTTAATTTATGAAGATATTTGCTTCTATCACATAGAAAACTTGTTTAATTTACAATACCAAAATGGCCATTCATGTCTCATACAATAGGGAAATAGTATGTGATAGTAAATAATCCCACATATTGAATCGGGGTGAATATACTCTCTCTCTTAGTCACTACTTAAAAAAAGATTAACCACCTCCCAAAAAAAGGTGGTATCTGTATATCACTTACTTTTCAATTCAAAAATATATCTTTACCACGACCAACGGCATTAAATTTGAATGACTCTATTCGAGTATCTGTCAGTTTATCACCATTTCTGTTAAATAAATGCTTATATATAAGTTATTTTCTCAGCAACCAATCAATCCACACGTTAGTTTTTTAATGCTATAGA
>VCJD01004577.1:12258-25446 GCA_024140245.1 Backusella tuberculispora | reverse complement strand
ATTTAAAAAAAAAAAAAAAAAAAAAAAAAAAAAAAACTACTGTTGTAATGAGAATGTTTGTCATTCTTAAATAGGATATTCCTTGTTAATTTTATTTATTTATTTATTTATTATTTATTATATATATATTTATTATTGTATTTTTTTTAAGTTTGTAGCCTGTGACCCATATCGTTTCGAGAGATAAATTCTTCGCCTAAATAGTCCCCAATATCCGATGGATCCATATTAGTTTCACGAAAACCAGTCTGTAAATCTGGGTGAGTCAGATGTTTATTTGATCTTGGATAACTTGATGGTACTGGACTTGCTGTTGCAGAAATAGTAGGTGTCGAATAATTTAACAAGGCACGTGGGATAGGTAGTAACTTTGAAAGTCTACGTACTGCCCAAAAAGCGATGTTGACGGGTAAGAACATGACGGCAACAAATAACCGCTGTGCAGATTTACGCTGATCTTGTTCTATACTGTAACATATAAATTGATCGAAATCGTATACCTTTTTATCGAGCTTGTTAAATTGATCCTCTGACCATGTCTTTAATGCTTTTTCTTTTCTTTCAAATTGTTTGAATGCTTTTGAAAGGTGTTGAATACTAGGTGCAATATCACTAGCAACCTTTTTTTTTAAAAAAAAAAAAAAATAAAAAATAAAAACAAAAAGAGTTAATTTAAGTACGCCGCCTTGTTTACAAACGTAAACAATAACACAAAAACAAAATAGTGTGTGTTATACAAAGCTTTTACCTGACCCAAATCTCTTTTTGTAGCAAATGCGGCTCTTAATGTATCCATCTCCTCTTCTAATAGATCCACTTTTTTCTGTAACATTTCCAGCTCAGTCTCATCGATCTGAGCCTCTCTCTGTAAATAAACTGTTCTTTCTCGTAAAAGTGCCATGATATGGATGATCGGTCTTATAGATGCTGCAAGAATAAATACCGTCACATTAAAGGAGCTCATGTATTTATCATAGTTACTCAAAAAGTAACGACTATATTGAAGTGTATAACCTGCAATAGCTGGTGATATAATGACCCAAGTAAGTCCCACCATTTCATGTCTCCTTAGCTCCTCCTCCACCGTTTCTTTATGTCTTCCATTGGATTTTTTGTTATTGCCATTCTTCATGTTTGGATCGTTGTTAGTTAATACATGTTGATGTATCAAACGTCTGGATCGTGCACTCTCATAATATATCCAAGGAACTAATTATATATATATATATATATAAATTTTGATTCAAACATATGGATATGATTTATATTACCTGTAATCCATTTATAAACATAAAATAATATCAACAAAATCATAATAAAATCACTCCACACTTCTGCATTTCCAACTATGAATGCTCCTAGTGTTGGTATGATCGCCAGTAGGATGGGCCATGAAACCGCGGTAGAGATTTCATCTTTTATAGTATGCCTGTTGTCACCTTGTTGTTGTTGTTGTTGTTGTTGATACTGTTGCTGGGGTTGATGTCTTTGATACTGTTTTCGATTTTTTAATGGTGTTTGAGGCCTTTTAAATGCTTTTGGTTTATATTCGTTTAGATACAAATCTTCTTGTTCTGTTTCTACTCTACTCATTTTTTTTTAATATCGTTAAAATAAAATAAAAGAGAAGATGGGTGTGTGTAAGATAAAATGAAAAAGAAAGAAATGTAGTGTGTGAAAAATAAAATAAAATAAAAAAAAGTTTAAATAGCTAAAAGGAGTTTTTTTTTTTATGCGACGAAAGAAAGTCTAAGATGTTTTATCCAATAATAACACATGTCTATTGTTTTGGAATTGCAAGCGTGTGTGTTTACAGAAAATAAAAATAGATATGAACGGAATCCATGGTTTTACTAAACAGACATTTCCAACAATGATTTCCACGGTAATGATAAATGATCTGCATTAATATAATTTACTGTGTGTGTCAAAATAAGGTACACTATTTATGATACTCGTTGTGTTAAATATTTATTCCAAAGCAGAAATATAATAGCTACTTCAACTCTCTGATACACCTTTATGGTGATACTAGACTATCAGGGGATATTTGTGCCATTTTTTTATATATAAAAAAACAATAATTCCATTGGTTTTAATATCATTACTGATATAATATGTAGTTTATCATAAAGAACAAGGGGGATGATAGTAATCAAATCAAAATAGTTTCAACTTCCGTTTTGTTTATATTTGCTTTTAGTTTTTAAAACGCAGCCTTTTTTTAAGCGAAATCAATCTATTGTCAAGTAAATAAGGGATCCTCATCCAGGTTCTGATCCTATCTGCACATAATCCATTGTAGTAATTTTTGCTTATCTTAGATAGTATATCAGTCCTAGAGATGAATGGAACTAATCAAATCATATTTACATACAATAATTTTTCATTAAGATTGAAAATATAGAAATGCAGAAGGGTATTTAGTCAATTAGTGCGATATTGATTTTTATCTATTTATTTATTTTATATACAAAAATCAAATCTAAAATACAATGTTAAAAGTCCAATAATTAGGTACAGAAGAACATATTATTGTTTAGCTTTGAAGAGCAACTTGAATACAATTTCTCGATAATCCTTCACTTTCTATTCGTTTTACCGAAGAGGCTTAGCCTAAAGAAACTTCTGTATTTTTTCACGCCCAAACATTACTTTGACAGTACCTTATAAAGGTTTCAGTATGTAGAGTACCATTATCATTCGGTATTATTGAATGTATACACGAAAAATCGGGTATCTTCTGCTTTTAATTGACGGCAAAAATATCTACTAGGATAAATTCAATTTTCCAAAATTGAGATGTCTTTGGCTTAAACAAAAACAAATTAGTATCAAGCATCTTGACTCTGGGAACGAAGGTGAGATATATGAATAGAATTGATATGGTATCGTAGTTAGTTACTAGATTTTATAATGTTCAGTGGTTGATTATAGTGGTTGAAAAACCAAACGGGTTATTTTTATAACCAAAAATCAGAGTAAAACGACCAGTCTCGAATGTTTCAGGCTTATTACTCACAATATCGAAAAATTTGCTCTTATATACAGGACATTGTCTTATATAAAATTAACTCATTGAGAACAGTAAATCCCTGGAGATATCTCATAGTACTTTACTAATAATAAACTCCTGTTCCCCTGACAATGACCAGTGACTATATAGACTTTTTTGCCGAATTTGAATGAATCGCCCAAATTTGAAGTATTCACACTTGATTTCTCTACCATATCGACAAAGTGACGTGATACGATTTTTGAATTTATCCACGACATCAAGTATCTCAAACCATAGAAAACCATTCAATATACGCAATGTTTTTTAAATCCCATCCAATAAATCTTTATTGTATAATTCATAATCTTCTATTATTTGTGATTTTATGGCCAAATATATGACGTTTCAGTATTGCTTTTCCCGATGTATAAACACAGTAAAGTCTCTTTCATGCGTATAGCCTCTTTAACCAAATAGAATCCAAATTTGTTGATTTTTATTGCAGATTTAGTATCTGAAAGGTATAGGCTCTGATCATAATCTAGCTTAACAAACCCAAGAATGAGTGACTTGAGAGGAGGCCAATTTACATGTCTTATTTTAAACGTGTGACGTATTATTGCTTTTTTTTTAAGATGTTTTCATTCTCAGTTTATCGTTTACAGCGTAAGCTATCAGTTTATCGTTTGCTCATTCGAGATCTCTGTTCTTGTTGAAACTTTCATTGGTGATGATAAAATATATTTTTTGCGATATGTTCTTTTGTAACTACTCGTGGTGAAATGACGACCTTTGTTTTAGATGTTCTGTGCTTTGAAATTTTCCTTTTGCTCTTCGTCATATTGTTTGTCCCATTTAGCAATTGTTTGAGCTTGTGTTCATTTTTACATTCCTCTTCCTCTTTTATTGGTGAGTGTAAAACCCTAATTATGGTATTAGCTATGCTTCACAGTTGCTAAAAGTGAAGTTTAAGAATGGCGCTAATAATCTTCTTACTTTTTTACGTTTCATATTTCTTCATGCGTTTTGGGTCCTTAGAATGAATATAGAATTTGAGCCAATGAAATTAAGCTATTGCATAGTGAAGCAAAAGCAAGTCTACTTTTTGAGTGTAAATCAAGCTTTCTCTTTATCAAGATCTGTAGCCTTTATTTATTGTTACATGGATTTCTATATTCTAATTGAGCTGTCATTGCGTGGTAAATAGATAGAGGCATAATATACCACTATACCAGTCTTATTCATAGACTTTTTTACTATATCAATATAATCAATAAATGAAAAAAGCGTCAGCCACTGCTGAAGATATGAATGCTATTTCTATAACTTCCAACTCGATTTATTTAAAGAGCTAATTTAATACAACTTATAGTTTCTGTTCTACTTTGACACGTGAAGATCTAACCATCTGATGTTCTTGACTATTTTATTTCCCCAACACTTTTTTTTCTCTTATAATAATAATTTATTTTCGACGTTATGAATAACTTGCCAATTGAGATTTTACAGGAGATCTTTATTTTACTCCATCAGAATGACAAGTTGGAATGCATGACAGTCTGTCAGAAATGGGCAATCGCAATAGAGAACTTCGGTCTATTTCATACTGTTCGAATAGGTGACATGAACCAAATGAACAAGCTGATCGCAAAGGTTCAACAAGAGCCTAGTCTGGGTGTCAAAGTAGAGCGACTTGTACTTGACTTTGACCTTGATTATGACTTTGAAATGGACGAATTACCCTTTTATTTTCCAAACGTGCGGTCTTTTTTCTTTTTCAACATGTTCGAACAGAATGAAGACTATGGCATGGCATTCACCAAAAAACTTTCGCCTTTTCATCCGTGGTATCGACATATTGAACACCTCACAGAATATTCCGCTGGCCTACACACTCAATACATTCTTTCTTCTGGTATTTGTCCATTCTTAAAGACAATTATGATTGGCGGGACAGATTATGACTTGGATGATGAATTCATTGACTTACTATCAAATGCACCTGCCCTAACAACACTTTCTATGATGTTTTTTTCTCTGACAGTAACGGACCTTGAATTATTGCATAAAGTCGCGCCTTTGCTCAGTTCACTCACACTAGATGGAGGTGGGCTATTTAGAAATAGTAGTAACATACTGAATTCATTAGATGTTAGACCGGCAATATCTATGAAAAGAGTCACTTTCAAATCATTGACGAACCTTTCAATTGAAGACGAGATTGCATTATTTCAATATATCAGTAAAAAATATATCAATCTGTGCGACTTATCTTATGACGGACAGCGCAAGGATCAACACGAAACCGGCTTGAAAAAGGTCTATAAAGAAGGACTGTCACCTCTCATAGAATCCCTTGGTCTACAATTGAACAAGTTATCTTTTATATATAAAATACTATATGATTATTCGAATCAAAATATATGTGAAATATTGGATGCTAACGGCTGTCAAGTCAGAGAACTGGAATTGGGATATATGGTTGGATTGCCCATGATTAAAGGATTAGCACGATCCAATCAGGTCCGCTTCATTCAGTCATTAACGGTAAAACATATATCCGATACTTCTAATCTAGAATGGTTAAAGGGATTCACGTCTCTCAAAAACTTATGTCTCTATCATCCCTATCAGAAACAGTCTTACAAAAGCAATATAATTAAACTTGATGACTTACTCAAGTTCGGGGGTTACAGTTTGGAATCGCTTCAAATAAGAGCACATAATCTAACAGTGGATAGCAATAACTCGGTGCGCTCGTATCCTTTATTGAAATACTTGATATTTGACAAAGCACTTGTTCCAGCATGGATTGACAAGTTCATCTCCCAATCATTTCCTCAACTTAAAAAATTGACATTCAAACTTTGTGATTTCAGTAAAAAAAATATTTTCATAATACCAAATATTGATCTATCCCATTTTGAAATGATACACAACTTTCCAAGAAAAATAGACGTACAATTGGGAATCACCACATTAATCAATAATGGCGAGGAACGTTGTTATACAGTAAAACCTACTTATTCTTGGAATCGACTTGGTTTGAACGATGCAAATATATATCCCGCTATCACATCACAGCTATTTGATAGAATGATTATGGGATCACCCTATTTTAAGCTAGTTTGTAATTCGGTACATCATGTCTTTATAGTGAATGTAATGTAATGAATAGTGCTATTACTTTTGCTAATATCATTGTAATGACACACCATATATTATATATAATCCTGTAAATAAAAGTTATTTTCTATAATAAAATAAGCACTTGGTAGTTGATTTTGGAGATATTCTATTTTATTCTTACAAATCATGTTTTACAGCCTCATTATATATACAAATTGAGTAATTTAAAATAATAACTTAATCGTATCATCAAACACAGTGGATTCAAGGCATACCGTCAATTATGGTGAGTTTCTTCGTTACTTATAATATGAGCTTGAAAAGGCAATACTAAAAGTTGCTAAATTATTATGAAAGATAGTAATAAAGAAAAAAAAGAAGGCAAAGTGTAGGTATGAGTCTTCGATTGTCATGCATTTGTATCACCCACCTTAGATATGTGCCAATGAGATGCTTTCGATTTCTTTCACGCGATGATATGACTCAACTGGCTAATTTATTTTTTAATTCAGTGGGTTATTTTATCTCTCCTCTTTTTGTTATGAATGACTTACCCTCTGAGATTTTACTGCAGATCTTTATTTTACTCCATCAGAATGACAAGTTGGAATGCATGACAGTCTGCCGAAGATGGGCAATCACTATAGAGAACTCCAGCCTCTTTCTTACTGTTCGAATAAGTGACATGAACCAAATGAACAAACTGATTGAAAAGGTCCAACAGGAACCCAGTCTGGGTGCCAAAATAGAGCGACTTATTCTTAATGTTGACCCTGATCACAGCTTTAAAATGAACAATTTACCCTTCTATTTACCAAACGTACGATCTTTTTCTCTTGTCCATATGACGGGACAGAGTGATAATTATTACATGTCACTGACCGAAAAACTCGCGCCGCAGCATCCATGGTATCGGCATATTGAGCACATCACAGAATATTCAACTAGTCTACTGACCCGATGTGTTCTCTCTTCTGGTATCTGTCCATTCTTAAAGACGATTATGATTTCGGGGTCACGCTATAGTTTAGACAATACATTTATTAGTCTATTGGCAAATGCACCCGCCTTGACAACACTTTGTATGATCGGTTTTATTCTTAAAACACCAGATCTTGAATTATTACACAAGCTCACGCCATTACTCAGGTCCCTTTCACTAATTCGCTGTCGCCTAGGTGTTGATATTGCTCTAAGATATCTAGATATTAAACCTGCAACTTCTATGAAAAAACTATTTATTAAAAGTAGGTCGGATGCTTCCTTTGAAGTGGATATTCTGTTATTACAATACATCAATAAAAAATACATAAATTTGAGCGAGTTATCCTATAGCGCCCTATACTCGCATCAGCCTGAAGAGGATTTGAAGAAGTTCTATAAAGAAGGATTTTCACCACTTATGAAATCCCTTGGCTCACAATTGGAAAAAATAGCATTTACTTATGAATATCAAAAGGAGAATATCTTTAAAATATTAGACGATAGTGACTGTAAAGTCAAAAGACTGAAACTAGGAACTTCTATTGGATTACCTGTTCTTGAAAAATTAGTACAATCAAACCAGGTCCGTTTCATTCAAGCGTTGACAATAATGTATATATCCGAGTTCCATAGTCTAAAATGCTTGGAGGCACTTGAATCACTCAAAGAATTAATTCTATATTCACCAAGTTCAACATGGGATAACCGGAGCAAGAAAATTAAACTTGGCGAACTTCTCGAGTTTGTAGGTCATAGTCTGGAATCACTTCAAATAGAAGCACGATATTTGATTAGTGGTAGTTATAGCATCCATCGTTCATACCCTCTATTGAAAAACCTAACTTTTGATGGTGCGATCCTTCCAGCGCTAATTGACAAGTTCATTTCCCAATCATTTCCTCAACTTAAAAAATTGACACTTAAATCTTGCGACTTCACTAAAAAAAAGAAACTTGTAATACCAAATATTGATCTAAGCCGTTTCGAAATGATACAGAGGTCTCGGAAAGGAATGAACATAAACCTGACCATCACTACATTAAAAAATGATGGTGAAGAACGTTTTTACACTGCAAAATCTACATATCTTATAGATCTACCTGGTTTTCAAGATGAAAATATATATCCCGCAACTAAATCACAAGTCTATGATAAAGCTGTTATGGGATCACCCTATTTTAAGCTAGTTTGTAATTCGGTGCATTATGTTTTTATGGTTGATTATTGGAGGTAGATTATGGCTGTTATTTTATTATCATCCTTTCAATTTGTTACAGACCAGATATCATCAATGATGTTACATATATATATATATATATATATATATATATTCATTACTGTAGATGATAGTTATTTGTTATAATAAAATAAATACCCATTAGTGTAGTTTATTAAAGATAGTTGTAATATTGCTGGGATCGGGCTGAACTTTTTGAAAGGCAGTAGAGGATACTTGTGCATTTATGTCTACTAGTTACCAAGTGTTAATTAAGTGAAAAAACAATAAATAACGATAATTGATATAAATTATAACAAAATTGATTTCTCTTTTTTTTTTTTTTACTATTTCTATCTTCCAAGTCTTTTTTTCCTGTATAATGCTTAAGACTAAAACTACAAGATACTGAATTTATTAAAAATAAACAAAAGGGGGAAGAAAGCTGTTTTATCACTGTAACAATATGACTTTTCAATATATAGCCATAACAAATTACAACAATAACAATCATTTTCTAACTTACCCACATAATTTATTTTATTTTTAAAAATATGATGTTTTACAGTATTATATATACAAATTGAGCATAATAGCAATAATAATAATGATAATAAAAATAGTCGTATTTGTAACCATACAAAATTAATCCAAAGTATTTATCATAATCACATTTATTATCGAATGACAAACCAATGTCATAAACGGTAACGAAAGAGACGCTTGGTTACTCTCCACACATGGTAAAGACTTGACTGTGGGGAATAACGGTGAGTCTAAATGGTTTATTTTTAGTCGAGAATAAGAGTTATAGGCAATACTATAAGTGGTATAAATGTGTTTTTTGTTATCGATTAAGGTTTGGATCATCAGGCTGTTGTCGTTTAAGAATTGATCAATGATTTCAAAACAAAATAAATTAATATTCGACAAGGTAAACACGCTCCCTTTCATCTGACACCGTTCAAACTTCAATGTACGTAGTGCCGGAAATGTCATGGAGATAAAGGTATCGAGCTGTGGTGGTAGACTAACTCTGCTGAATGACAGGTTTTTTAACCTTGGGTATTGATTATGGGTGGTATTAG
Source organism: Backusella tuberculispora (assembly GCA_024140245.1). Classification (NCBI taxonomy): domain Eukaryota; kingdom Fungi; phylum Mucoromycota; class Mucoromycetes; order Mucorales; family Backusellaceae; genus Backusella; species Backusella tuberculispora. The sequence continues at coordinate 16,031 of VCJD01004577.1, read as the reverse complement.
TATGATTGTTATTAGTCATAGTTGTTGTTACAATGTTAATGATGAACTCGCAATCATGCAATTTAAATATTTCCAATGTATCTCCCAAAACTTCGAAAATAGTGCCCAAATCCATCAATCGTCTTTTTCTAAGACCAAGACCAGAAAGATGTAATTCTGTCAATAATTTGAATCCCTTTAAGCATTCCAAAGTTGTTGTAAAATTTAAATATCCGCTCAAGGTAAGCGTATGAATGTGTTTGATCTGAGCTGAACTAGCCAATTGTTCCAAAGCTGATTCTCCTTCCACTGCCAGTTTTTTTATTTTACAATTTGTAGCATCCAGCATATTAAACGTATTAAATTGATTTTCACCCCATCCAAATGATAATAGCTTTAATTGATATCCTAATCTTTCCATAAGCGGTACAAAACCATACTTGTACATGTCGTCATCATCCACTTCATACATGTCTCTAACATCATAGACAAGTTCTGAAAGGTTTGTGTATTTCTTACTGATGTACTGAGCAAATGCCATTTTACCCTTGTGGACCGAATTCGATGCTCGTTCAATGATCAAGGATGTCATGGAAATCGCAGGCTGTATAGTGTTGGAAAGAAGGAAAGTGGTCACACAACTTATTTTTATATGTTGTAGAGTAAGTGAGCGCAGGAGAGGTGCGTTTTTATGTAATAACTCTAGATCTGCTAATGCGAAACCAAAATTACTCAATGTGAGCGTCCTGAGTGCAGGCGCATTTTCCAGTAGATGAATGAGATCTTTTCCAGGTTGCATTTCTTCTCCGATCACTGTAATTTTTTCCAAACGAGGACATGGACTAAAAGTGAGCAGCTGACGAGTGTGTATACTACTTAGATACTCTTCAATAGATTCTATTTGTTTATTCCATTGATATAATCTATTACTAGTAGTAGTAATAGTAGTAGTAGTAGTAGTAGTAGTAGTAGTAGTAATACTAGCAGTAGTAGTAGCAATAGGATAGGAACCATGTACGTTAAAGGTTATAAAATTTGTTACATGAGGGAAAGCAAAAAATAATCTATTCATATCAAAGTCAGACTCAAGCGATAAATCAAGTAAAAGCCGATTTACTTTTGTTCCTGGAAACAGTTCCGGCAGGGTCCTTCTTTTGAACAAAGTATCCAGTTGCTTTTTACTGGTCACACGAACAGTTTGGAATAAACTAGAATTGTTTATTGCCTTGTTGAAATGTCGACTTGTTTTTAGACATTCAACTTTGTCTTGCTGATGGAGTAAAATGAAGATTTGGTTAAGAATCTCGTTTGGTAAATTGTTCATAAATAGATAAAATATATAAAACTAGAGGAGATGTGGGAAAATAAATAAAATAAATAAATAAATACAGGTCGTTTAGACTGGATTTGAGTACAATTTTTAATTTTATAATACAAAATATACGTAAATGAGCAAAATCAAAAAACCAGTACAATGTTTCCGCTCACTTTTTTGAATAATCCTAGGGTATTTGTGTGAGGCTAAGTTGCCCATAAAACGAAGGCTGGTTTGGTTAAATGTTTGAAACTAATTAACATAACTGCTTCGAAATAAATTGTTTGATAATTTGATCAAACTTCTAGTCAAACTGATTCTAAACGTAGATCCATTATGACTCTACATATTAAAGCTTAGATATCGATTTTATATTTATTCTAAGATAGTATTTAGAGCAATAAAATGTACATATTTAGTTATTATTAATAACGAGGAGGGGAATATTGTAAAATATGATATTAATTTAAGCTGACGGCATGGTTGATCTCAGCCTGCTTCCATGCAAGTATCTTTGGTTTTTCGCTAACATAAGCTATTATCTTTCTCGACGTAGTTGTGATTTCCATGTTACATCAACTGATCTATACAGTACACCATCAGATTCAACAAGTTTATCAAAGTAAATGTTATGTCCTATTGTAAAAAAGGAGATTTAGTATAGGATGTAATAAAACAAGACATACTCTTACCATAACATCTCATACAAAACATCTTATCAGTATCACTATCCTTCATAGCTTTTATCATGTTGCTATATAACTTTTCAATATATTTTGAATTTTTGATAGATGATGTCCTGCCATTGATTCCACCTGGAAATTCAACAAATCCAGGGGTGATCAACTTGTTGCCAACTTTAAAAATGATTCCATCAAACTTAGTTCTATCGGTAGAACAAAAGTCTCTCTCAAGTCAACCAAGCTCAATCACATCATTGTTACTGATGAATAATTGGTTTACAACATAAATGAAAAGATAACTTGCTGTCGTTCTCTCCAGCATGACATTGTTTAATGGGTTCTGAGGAGAGCTCATTAGATCCAAGCTATAGATGTGTGGATTATTTACATGTCATTGTAAATAATATAAAATTTAAAGGTTCCTCGTTGTACTACTTACAAATATCGTACTGTCATCTGTATAAAACTAGAATTGCTGTGAGTGATAAGATCAAATTCGTGAGTAAATCCGGTACGATACAATGCTTGGCGTAGAGTCTGTATCGACAAAGGTGATACATTAAGCTCAATGATAAGATTATTGGAGTAATTAGATGGTGAAACAGAATCAGTTTTTGTTGTCCCGATTATCGAGTTGAATTGATCTGTAGAAGTCACTGCATTCAGTATTTCCAACATCACGGTTGAAGATAAGTCAATGACTTTTAATTTTCCAACTCTATTTAGTTTACATTGTTGATTATGTAATGGATGATTGTGCTAAGACCGACAAATACTTACTCATCGGACGCGATATTTACTGTTTGTGATATGACCTTGTTAGTATTACTATCAGTACCACCTTCACCGCCACTTTCTTCTTCCAACTCTCCTTCTATATCGCCTACTTCAGATTATCTACCTGTTTTATCAAATGATTTATCAATATTGACGGCTTATATAGTTTATAAAACCAATGATTTATTCGTTATTACACTATTTATTGAACTGCTATGAATTGAAGCACTACCTTTTCAGTGAGGTTTAAGATTACGTTCTTTGTTAATTCGTTCAAATGTAAGATGGCTTTCTGGTTCTGCATTAGCATGTTTATGGTATCGTTTTTTATCTTCCAATATCGTTTATAACGCTCTCCGAAATCAGTTTCTAGATTATGATGCGCCTAATAAAAATTGCAGGCCTGTGTCAATCTGGACCTTCAGTTACGGTAAAAAAAATTGGAACTTACGCTTTGCTCCGGGGGGAATTTGTTGGACCTTCATCTTTGGTTCAGTAAGCTGCACTTTGAAACAGGATTAGTAAAAATTATACTTTATCAGTGTTTGCAACAAACAATACGTTTTTTTTTCCATACATACTTACATCATATGGTTCCTTTGACATTGTAACAGTCCTTGTTAGCGTGTTGCTTTGGCCTGTCCATAGCTTTTTTTTAATGGGTCTGTATTATGATAATTTGTGGTCCTCTGAGAACCATCAAAATTATATTGTCAAATTTAAAATAGTCGATTAATAATAGTTCAGTGTCATTTGAACCAGAATTTAACCAATCTTTGTATTTATAATTTTCTGAAAGACCGGTTACTCTCGTTCTTGTTTGTTTTTGCTTAGGCATACTTGTAATTTGAAGAGATAGAAGCTACAACTAATTGAAAAAAGGGTGCTCCAGCAAGGATAATGTTGCAATGCGCTAAGGTCACACGTTAAGGTTTATATTTATCACATTATGTTGGAGCCAAGTTTTTTTGCAATACTTTTTTGCAGTACTTTTTTTTTTTTAAAAAAAAAAAGATATT
>VCJD01004573.1:35142-53899 GCA_024140245.1 Backusella tuberculispora | reverse complement strand
AAAATACAGACAAATTAATTTTTATATATATATAAAAAAAAAAAAGCTAAAAGATGACTAAATATGAACATAACACTATAGAAATGGATATAATTACTTCATCTCTTAACAATAGTGGTAAATATAAAATTTCTATTTATGTATATTTATAATCTTAAAAAAATATATCTAAGTATACACTCTTGGTATTTCCAAAAAGAAAAAGTTAGTTCCTTTTCAAATATCCAAATTTTTGAAGATCCTTACAACGAAACTATCAATTCCTTGTATACATTATCAGATAATCATACACTTGGTAAATAGAGGAGAGCTTAACAATATCTAATGAATGTCATTTTCGTTCAATAAAATGAACTTTTTTTTTTCGAAAATAACAATAAATCGTTTTTAATATATCTTCTTGCAGTTAGGAGCGTTTATTTTTCTTTTTGGCTTTCTTTTCCCACCATCATGGTTGCTAGGTTCGTTTATTCCAAGAAATTCTAAAGGAAACAAAATGAAGGAACGATGGAAATTGATCAATCGTTATCTTACGGTTGTATTCAATACAGTTTTTATCATCACTGCTATTATATTAGTCATTCTTTATACAGCATTGAAATAAGTTATAGACTTTTTTTTAAGTAAAAGAGAAATCCCTTAATAGTTAAATATACAAATATTAATTACCATTTTTTTTTCTGGCTTTTGTGTGATTAAATACTAGGTGGCTACACAAATATTTCATGATTTCTACACCTCTTTTTCAAACAATTCGTTTGTAGTAACAGTTTATTCAATGATATTATTTGAGAAAGTATTTTTTGCTCTATTTTTTTTTTTACTTTATTTTATACGTATATTATATAATGTCAGATCATATCAAGGGTAACAAATTAGCTTTATGCTATATTTTATTACATGAGTATAATATTCACACAAATGGAGCAGAGCATTTTCGAAACACAACAAAATCATAAGAAGAAGGTACAGTATCCGACAGTAACTGTCGTAGTTGGTTTGATAAATTTCGTTCTGGAGATACTTCATTTGAAGATATGGAGGGACGTGAAAGATCATCAGAACTTGATGATTAAACATTGAAAGATCTTGTTTAGGAAGATCCACGTCAAAGTGAACGTGAGATGGTAGCGAGATTGAATGTCATTGTTGCGATTATAAGCAGACATTTGCAAAAGATCGGAAAGAAAAAGAAGCTGGAGACGTTAGTCTCTCATGGATTAGACTCGGATCAGAAAATGTTGCATTGGGAAATTGCAACTGAAATACTTCATGAACTATAAAAAGAGTCATTTTTGGATCGCATAGTAGCTTGTAATAAAAAAGGCTTCTTTAAAATAATATAAATTGTTCAGATAAATCGGTTGACTTTGATAAACGATTTCGAATATCTATAACCTGATCTTCACCTAGCTTAGGTCCATTTGACAGTTTTATGATCTATTACTGGGATAATTCATGATAATATATTGAATCAAGGCGAAATAATAGGCGCTAATAAATACTGTGAAGAGTCACGCCAAATGTATGGAAAATTTAAAGTACAAAGGCCGGAAATGGTAAACAGAAAATGTGTACTACTTCTTCACGATAACACAATACCTCATGTAGCAACTCAAAGCCAAAATCTATTGAAGGAATTGAAGATTGAGAATATTCGCCATCCAGACTACTCGCCTGATCTCTCGCTATCAGATTTTTATCTTTTTAAGTGCTTGAGTAATTACCTGTATGACAAAATATATGATATAAAAGAAGAGGTTGAATATGTCTTCTTGAGTTTTATTAACTATAGAGACAGAGAATTTTTTGAGAAAGGCATAGAAAAGCTACCATCTCGTTGGGAAGAGGTTCTAGATTTGAATGGCGATTATTTTAAATAATAAAATTGATTTTTAAAGTACTTATGAGATTTTAAAGATGAAGATCGTGAAATGTTTGTGAATATCCCTAGTAACTGTCTACTATTATATGAAAACCAAATTTTACAATGACTTTTCTTTTTAAATACTTTTAAAGGGTAACACATCTTAGAGTCGTTGTGAAAAAAACCTCCCCAGCGGTTTTTTATCATTTTTAAATAAATCTACAAAGAAAATGTTTATTTTTATGAAACTAGTATTATGACACCACTACAATATCTCTATACTCTGATCTAAATTTACATACATTTCTTATTTAGGCTATCTCTTAATAGAAAAAACATAAAAAAAAAAAATCAAGGTTAATTCAAAGGAGACCTCAGCTTTCTCATTGCAAGACAATATCTCAGTCGTGGTATATTAGAACAAGAGTACACTAAGTCGTTTTGTTTATATTAAATAACAACACTGGCGTTTGACTACATAGAAAACCGGTTCTCCACTCCAGTCCAACTTTGTAGTGAAAGCTGTAATGATATATAAATTAATTTTGGAAAAGGGTATCAACAAGCTAGAATACAATGTTGGTTATGCATATTAATACGGAATTGGACACATGTATAATTATAAAACTCTACTTGACTCAAATATTTTCAGGTTATTAAATAGTATACTACTGCTTCTGAAAAAGGTGACTCTAGATCTCAATACAGACTCGGTATCATTTATGAGAAAGGCAAAGGAGTAGAGAGAGAAATATATTGGCTGCCATTAATTTTTACTCTAAGGAGGCTGAAAAAGAAAATGGTGATACAATGCATAGGCTAGTTGTCATATATCTCACAGGGAAGGGTGTACCTCAAAACTTTAAAAACGCATACGATTTATTTACAAAGTCTCATAATACAGGACACGGCTACTACCGCTTATTCTTGAAAATACCTAACAGATCAAATCAAAATAAGTCTTTTTATGTGATTTCCAAAACCGGTATTTCTTTGGAAGAAGAAGATGAAAATGAATTACAATATTACTCCAATGAAGAGAACTCTAATAAACTAGTAATGGAAATTCTTGAAGCAATGGCTTGCAACGGAAACATATCGGTACAGTACCAAATGGGATGCTTATATAAAAATAGTAATTATTCAAAAGCAAACTATTGGTTTGATCAGGCTTTAGAGGGCGGTATAACAGATGCTTATTACAGACTTAGTGTGTTATTTGACGAAGGATTAGATATTCAAAAAGATTGCTCGCAAGCAAGAGTTTTGTATCAAAAAGCTGCAGAGAAAAAACATGAAAAAGCGCTCTATAGATTAGCTAGACTATATCATTATGGTATGGATATCTTGGTCGACTACCATAAAGCTTTCATGCTATACAAAGCGGTAGCTGATGAAGGAAGTGAACTAGCGCAAAACATTTTTGAATTATTAACAGTTCTACATAATAGTTCTACAGAGAAACCCAGCCAGGAGCTACCTGCTCTCACTATCTTTGAAATAAAAAAGACTCTTTCCATGTATGGATTTCTAGCTCAAAATGGCGATACTTGCTTACAATATCAACTTGGATTTTTTTATGAAAATAATTCATCTGGATCTGACTATACAAAAGCTGCAAAGTGGTACTCCTTGGCTAAAGATTCCGGTCATGCAGATAGTATATATCGCCTAAGAAAACTCTGTGAGTTAAGCTTAGGCGTTCCTCAAGATTATGGAGCCGCCATTAAGCCTTACAACGCAACAAATAAACTAGGATGCATTAATGCAACATACTGTTTAGGGAATTTGTATCAGAATAAATTTGATTTTAGCATAAACTACGAAAAAGCGTTTCAATATTACACTAAAGCTTCAAAACAGGGAAGTATGGATACACAATACAAACTTGGTCAAATGTATGACAATACAAAATACACAATACAAAATACACTAAAAGCTCTAGAATGGTATGCAAAATCTTATTTACAAGGAAACGACAATGCAAGGTATTTACCATTACTTTATGATAACGACAAGTCGTACGAAACTTTTTTTAGCAAAAGGCTAGCAAAGATAGTGATCAAATATGTGAAGATTGAAGATAACTACACCAATACGAAGGAGTACATCAACCCTGACATATGCGCAAGACTTAGCTATATGTATTACACAGGGAAAAGAATTAAAAAAATGATAAAAAAGCATGATATTACCTAAAAACGGCAGTGAATCTAAAGATTAATCTCCACGGTACTAGACGGTATGATTTTATGTTGAGAGGTAGAACTAGTATTGTTATCAAGAAAAATGCTTTAAGAATGCATGATATAGCACTTCAATAATCCGGAAATGGCGACAGTATCTCTAGTATAATACTTTGTCTTATGTATCTTGGAGACATCATTATACTACAGGAACATGAAGAAGATATAAAAACTTATATATCAATCTTCGAAAACACTTTTAATCTCAGTGCTGAAAGCTCTTTCTGTAATAACAGCAATATTGGTTCTATCGTTATACCTAGAGGTCACAACAAAGCATTTATTCACTTCCTGAAAGCAGAAAAAAATGTTGAAGACTACTGTAAACTATTAGTTGGTCAAATGTACCATTGTAGCTATGGAGTAAAGCAAAACCTTATTAGAGCATCAGAGTGCTACCAAAGTATTCCAAAAGAATCGGATATTTATATATTCTATGATAAATAGTATATTGGTCTATTATATGCATTTGGTAATGGTAGAGAACAAAATAATGATCAGTTCTTTAATTATCTTCACACAAACATCCTAGTCTATAGTTATTTTTTTTTAATTTGCGGCAGCTTTACTATTATGGATGAAGTTTTAATCAAAATTACAAGGTTATACTCAACTACTTAACAATGTCATCCTTTACTAATGAATATCTTAATTTAATTCTAATTGTGAGATCCAAAGAAAACATGTCAATGGGACTGTCTAACAAAGAACAGCACAAGTATACTATGATATCTGGTCAAAATCTTAAAGAAGAAGCAGATAAAGGACAAGGAGTTGTGAAAAACTCAGAAACTGCTCTCATAAAATTCAAGAAAAGTGTTGAATATAGGAACCAGAAAGCTAAAACTCACTTGGACCTGCACTATAAAAATGTTAAATTAAATTAAACTATATTTGATTTTGTATTGCTCAATAGTATCTCTTATAAATAATACAAACATAATGCGATATAGAACATAGCATCATTTTATACGTTTTCTTTTGTCTGCTTACATTTCTTCAAATTATTTTTAAAAGATATCTTTTAATTTTATAAAAAATTACTTATATTAATACACAGTTACCCCTCGATTAAAACTAATGACTAAGATATAGAGGCGAAATTCATTAAATTATAGTAGAATTATCGAAAAGTGAAATGAATAAGATAGTCAGGGACCATTATTGCTCTTTGAGAAAAGTGAAATTTAGTACATTCAAGTCAAAGAACTATTAAGGGGTTGATGCAGATTGCCTAAATTATTATAAAGAAGGCTTAAACCTAATTTAGCAAATAAATAATATATGCACTGATATTGTACTTTTTGTTTTATCTTTTTTGTTTACTAAATGTTTTTATTTGTTTATCAACCCCAGTCTATTTTATATATAAACGAATGAATGTTTATCTTAGGTGTTTTTTATATATGCATATCATAATTTCAAACGTTAGGTATTTTTTTTTAATAGCAATAAAAAGAAAAAATAGTTTATAAATGCAGAAAAAAAAAAGAGAGAGACGAAAAAACGAAAAATCAATGAGTATATATACAAATAAAATGAAAAACGTGTGATATTATCAAAAGTTTCAAAACGACCAACCCCAAGAGACCAAAAAACTCACAACAAACAAAAACAAAGCCTGATTGATCAAAAACGCAAAATCTTGAACAGACTCCATCGATACAGCCACCACCAAAGCACCTATTGATGGACCAATGCATGTATAAAGACATGACATTATGGAACGCAATTTCATACGTTCGTAATAACTATCTACAACCATATTTACTGTTTTTGAACTTGATAACCATATCCATTGAAATGAACCACCTATAAGAGATATATTAGTAAAAAAAGGTGTTAAGATAGAGAGAGACATCTCAAACCTAATATAAATTGTAATGTAAAAAGTAAAATAGGTAATGGTTTGATATATGGATATATCAATACATAAATAATGAAATAAAGATGTACACATGTTGTGATCAAAATTAAACTCAAGCGTTGAAAATACTAATGAAAATGATTTAATTTATAATATCAAAATGCATTTCATTTATATATATATATATATACCTTTTCAACCATAGTAGTTGTTATCCATTCACTCAGATTATATGCCAATAGAAGACATGTGATGGACGATATCGATAATTCCAAAACATAAAAATGATACAATGGTAAAAACAAAACAATCCAACCACGAGCCATACCCATACAAAGTACGGTTAACATCAATGTCATCATTTTCCCTTGTTGTTGATAATCTGATCTTTTATAAATTGGTAACTCTTCTTCTTCCACATCTTCTTGTGATATCCATAATCCACTTAATCCATCTTTATGTTGTTGATTAAATACAAATAAACAAAGTGAATGAAAAGTCGATTTAATCGTTGTAGTACGAAAAGTCGAAACATAACTTGATCTTGTAGTTGCATGAAATAGATTTTCATCCAATGTATATACCCTTAATGATTCTTCATCTAACAATAATTCTTCTTCTTCCTCTTCTTCTACCCTTTCTGAAATATGTGAAAGTGGATTTGCAAATAAACTATAAGGTTTATAAGTTGCTGGATAATGATAATGATGATAATAATAAAATGCAATTTGTTGTTGTTGTTCAGCGGTGACTGAATTTCGTGGCTGATGATTACTTTTTAACAGTGCTTGGTCCTGACTGATATTCGAATTTAAAGTTTCAAATTTGATGATACCAAATAAACTGATCAATAATAAAAGAATGGTACTGATCATACTCGGAACAAGTAACGATAAAAGTGAATTGTTATTGAAATAATAATAAAAACAACTTTGGAACAGCATGATAATGATACCAATCATTTTACTTTGTGAAATAAAACTTCCTATATATAAAATCATTATATATCCCCTTTCGTTTTTTTTCTGTGGAATTTATTCAAAAAAACTTACCATAAAATAATACTTTAAGATCCCCTAATATCTTTATTAATAACCCATCAACCAATATCTGTAATGGTTGATAAAACAAACCATTCAATATAGAATAGATCATGATCCAAGACGGTTGATTTAGTAATGTGACAAATGACAGTAATCCCATCAATGAAAAGAGAGGGATAATCGCGGTTAGGTATCGTTCCTCGATAGATCGTTGATCTATCCATTTTGTCCAGAATCCAGTGATAAACATAGTTAAAAAAGAGGTGGAGATAAATACAAACGTACATTCGATGATTTTAAATCCGTTAAAGTAAAGATAGAGTGGTAAAAGTGGTTCGAGAAGAATGATACTTGATTGATAGAGGATGAGTAGACATTTTGACCAGAATAACATGGAGGTTGAAGAGGAGGTGGATGTTTTCTTTTATTATTATTATTTCTGTATATAATGAAATGAAATAAATAAAATTAATTAACGAAGAGGAAAAAGAGGAAGAAAGGAAAGAACAAAATGGATATGTTGTTTTGTTTATTGTTTGTATATATTTAACATGTGATATATTAGGGGGTTTCACAGATTATTACAGACTTTTATGCTCCTTCTTCAATCATTTACTGTAAAATAAATATCTATCTAATGATGACATACAATATATCGTATTGAATCTTGGGTTTATGCTCTATGTACATTATGTTGTTTGTTTATTGTATCATTATTTTGTACTATATAATGGCTGATCATACCAAGGATAATAAATTAGCACTCTGCTATATTTTATTCCATGAGTATCGTCTTCACGGCAATGCAGCAGAAGCCTTCAGAAAAACAGTAGAAGTGTGGAGTGAGGGGGAGGGGATCTTATCTACAAGCAACATGTAATCAATAGCTTGTAAAGTTTCTTTTAGACAATACTTCACTTGAAGAATATGGAGATCACTGGATATTGTCTGAACATGATGATCAAGAGACCTTGTAGAGAATGATCCACGCCAAAGTGAACATGAAATGGCAGCATACTTGGGAGTAGCTTTGAAACCATTAAGCAGACACTTGCATAAGATAGACAAAAATAAACTAAAGGCGTGGGTTCCTCATAATTTGGATTCTGCTCATAAACAACAGCGTTTGGAAATTGTAACTGAACTGCTTGGTGAGCACCAAAACGAATCGTTTCTGCAGCGTATAATAATTTGTGATAAAAATGGCTTCTTTACGACAATATACAAAGATCAAGTTAATGGATTGGTTTTGATAAAAAAAAAAAAAAAACTTGGGAGTCATCCAAAGCCGGATTCTTCATTCCAGCTAAAGTCCAGTTAACAGTTTGGTAGTCTACTATTAGAGAAATAGACTATGACATCTTGAATTGAGGTAAAATAACAAATACCGATAGCTATTGTGCAGAAAATGGGTCAGATGCATACAAAGTTGAAGGGAAAATTGCCAGCATTTGGTGAACCGAAAATGGCATGCTACTTTTTCATGACAATGTAGTCCTCATATAGTAACTCAAACTAAAAATCTTTTAGATGAATTTAATATAAAAACCCTTCTCCATCCAGCTTATTTTGCCTGACCTCTCGCCATCAGATCTTCATCTATTCAAACACTTGAATAATCATCTACATGAAAAAAATTATAAAAACAAGAGAAGAGGTGGAAAGTGCCTTTTTAAAATTTTATTAACTCCAGAGATAGAGAGGGTTTTTTTTTTTAGATAAGCATACGAAAGTTACTATCTCGTTGGGAAGAAGTACTAGATTCAAAAGGTGATTATTTTGAATAATATAATTGATTTTTTCTAGTAATGAGCTTTCAAAGATGGATATAAAAATCTACAGCTATTTGTGAAACCCTTTGATACTAAAAGAAACTATTTTGTTTTGAAAGAGCCTTTTTTTCTTATCTCCTTTCCTTCTTATATAATCTACTTAGAACTTGTTATTGTTATCCTTGGCGTTATTTATCTTGTTTGATCAAGGTTATACGATCCTAATAAAAAAGTAATTGTTATGGTATTAAATTAGAAACCAATTTCGATCATGTGGTTTTTTTTATTTTTATTTTTTTTATTTATACACACATTTAAAAGAAAGTTACACATATTCGTGGTCTGTATTAATATATAAGTTGTATATATATATAAAACATATATTTCCAATATAAAAATAAGTCATTTACATGTAGTGTATAACTGTGCATATCGATCTTATCACGGCTTATACCTTTGTGGTAGTACAAAAATATGTGCAGGATTTTTTTTAATGATCTACAAGAACTGGAAAAAATAACAAACTTCTTATCGATTAAATGTCTTGGCTGGGTTTTGAAACAGCTTTTAACGTATCATCCCTCCATACATAAAAAAAAATGTACCGTCTCCCTGTTTAAGCCTTGATTACATGTGTGTGTTTTTTTGTATAACCTCTTTTTTTTCTATTTTTAATATTTCGATTACGTATTCCCTTTTCTTTTTTCTGTTTTTAAGAATATTATCCAAGTTTATAAGAAGTAATCATATAAATAGCCACGTGTTTCAGAGGTTTAAAAAACAGTACAATAAAGTACAATAAATCCATTATGGTATTAATAATCAAACCGGGAAAATAAAATAGAAAATCCCCTTTTTGAAATAATAAAAATCCTTTAATGTGGGAGTTATATATCTTCTATAAAAAGATCTTTAGAGTCTCTTGTTTTCTGTACAACTTTTTTCTTATCAATGTTTTTGTTTACTCCGAAATTAAAAAACATATATAAAGAGAGATGATAAATTATATCAAAAGAAACAAATTTCATATTTTTTTTTATTTCCCTTCTTCTTTTCTTTTTTAAAAAACAAAAGAAAATGGCGACTTATTTAGAATTATTACCCGAAGTAAATGCACTTCTAGAAAATATTCCAGCTGAAGATCCCAATCATGAAATTACCACTGAAGGACTTCGTGCCTTACCTGATTCTGAGGTACCTTATTCATATGAAAGACCTGATGTAACCACGGAGGAGATGCATGTATTGTCTCCTTCGGGTATGATCCCAGTTACAATGTATCGTCCTTATGATACCAACAATACCGTATTACCTGCTCTTATTTATATGTAAGTTCTTATAATTGAAGAAAGAGGCGAATGGTTTCATTTACTTTTTTTTTTTATTGTTTAGTCATGGTGGTGGCTGGGGTATTAGAAAGGCAGGTGCCTATCCTTATGTTACAGCAAAGGTAAAATAAAGTTATTTTTATTTGAGAACAGAAAGAGAGAGAATATTTTATTGTATGATAATGAAATAATAATCATGCAGTAAAATTGAAAGAAATACACAAGAAAAAAAAAACTCATCTAATCAATCATATAATAGCTTGCAGGAGGTGCCAAATGTGCAGTCATTTTTGTAAAATACTCACTTAGTCCTGAAGTTAGATTCCCAGTAGCATTAGAAGAATGCTATTCTGTCCTTCAATGGGCCACCAACCCCAACAATAGTTTTTTAAATATCGATCCTACCCGTGTAGCTGTTGGTGGTGATTCTGCTGGTGGTAACATGGCGATTTCAGTAGCCTGTAAGAAAAAAGTTTATTTTTATCCAAACCCTCTTCACTTTTTTATTTGTTTAACTCTTTTTATTTGTATTACTAAAAAAAAATAGTGATGGCTAAACAAAGACAACTTGAAAACAAAATTAAACAAGTACTTTTATATTATCCAGTTGCCAATCATATCTTCAACACTGCATCTTATTATGAATTCAATAGAGGTTTCCGTCTGACCCGAAAGACCATGGAATTTATTTGGAATCAATATGTACCCAATAAAGAAGATCGTGACAACATCTTGGCCAGTCCTGCAAATGCAACAAAGGAAGATTTACAAGGTTTACCTCCGACTTTTTTGGCCACTGCAGAGGCTGATGTGCTTCGTGATGAGGGTGAGATCTTGGCACGTAAATTGATGAAGGCGGGTGTTCCCTTGGTCGCTCAACGCGTCTTGGGTCAGATTCATGGCTTTTTGGCTGTTCCTGCTCTTGCGGTGACTCCATCGGCTATTTCTGTCGTTGATCAGTCTATTACTCTTCTTAATAATGCATTTAATTCATCTTCATAACTTTTATATGTAATTATTAAAACGCTTAAAAACATATAAGCATTCTATTTCTTTTTTTTTTGAAGCCTCTTTCCGTTTTTGAAAAACTTCGTTCAAATTTAAGAACTTCAAAACTTTTTTATAATTTTTAGTTTTAAATGCCTTTTTTTTCCTGATGTGTTATACAGCCCATGGAATATATTAACATAAGAAAGATATTATACCTTTAAATTTGTTAAACACAATTAACACAAAGTACTAAAATCTACTCTATCTATAAATAATGAACATGGGACATATGTGAGATTTCTTAGTACTATACTCTAATGCGATTTTTTTTTAATTTTAAAATATGATTACTTAAAATAAGTATATTTTTGGAAATATTATCTTAATTAAATAATAATTGAAGTCAATATAGTTTTTGAAATTCGATTCTTGCATGTATATTTTATAGTTATATATTTATAAAATAAGTCAAGTTTGTATTTTAATTCTAAATATAATAATATATTATCTCATTTATTATATATTCAAAAATTTTTAACGAAGTCTAAGCCTTAATTTAGCCATCAGCTATCATATATAAACATGTCTAACAATATGGGACACCCTTCTGATCCAAAGAATAAATAAGGACATAATGCTGGAAGAAAAAGAAAGCAAATCGGCAACCAATCTCAGTTGACAAGTTGGGTATCTCCTCTGCCAAAAGCAAAAAAGCACACTAAATCTTCAAGCTCAGTTGAATCTACAGATATTTCACAATGAGAAAATAGAGAAATAGAATCAGTTAATAAAAATGTAAGTGATATTATGTATAATTTTTTTCCGTCTATAACTAACAATCTTATTAGAAGCTTTGTTGCGGTTGTTCATGCCATCAGCAAGAAAATTAAAACAATACGATGGAACCAACCAATAATACTACTAATGCGATTGCACTAGATCAGCACAACACTGAAGCTTCTAGATCAACAACTTTATCAGCTACTAATTATAATAATGAATCGACTGCTACTGACGATGAGATTCTCGAAACCATTAACGACCCAACTGTCAATAATGATATAGGTGCTGATATGGATGATAATGATGACGACATAATTAATTTTGATGAAGAAGAAACTAATGAGCTAAGTCAAGCAGAATTTGAAGCTATTAACGAAGTAGCTGTTGCTATACCAGAAAATAGTGCGGTTGGCAAGCATCTTGAAAGAATTTATAGCAGATTGAAAGGCTGTAATAAACCAATTGAATATCAGAAGAACACATTTTGGGTTCATCAAGATTCCCCCTCTTTTGCTATCAGTAAGAAAAATGCCCCAGACTGTCTATATATCTCACGAGTGTTTATATAGCTACCTCACCATATAAAAAACGATCTGAAACACCCTAAATATTCTTCAAAGCTTGGAATCAAAGGCTACAATACCGACCCTCGAGGAGGAAGAATATTAGATCTCCATGAGTACGGTCCATTTACTTCGCGTTATTTAATAATTTAATTTACATTTTATCGCTTTATAGTTCATTTTACCTCCTCACTATTAGATATGTTTGTAAGTATCAAGGAATAGGTCATGATAACCGCACTTGATGGATATGAACCTGGAATTATTAGACAATTACCTTTAGAATTTCAAGCCGATTTTCCTGCAACATTATCGCATCGCTCTGGTTTATCAAAAGAGTTAGTAGAATTAATGAAGCCTTTATTTCAACACGGTAAGCACCTGAGCTAAATCCTATCGAACAGTTCTAGGCTTTAGTGGAAGGAAAAAATGAAACGACATCGTTTGATGAAAGAAGAGACATTATCTTCTAGAATTAGTGATGCATGTAATGATATTCGTTTTAGTGATCTTTATGGTTTTTGCCTTCATTCCGAACATCAAATTATAAATTGCTTTACACAAACCACATTCTAAACCTTCCATTGAATAAACATTTACTAACTTTAACTACAAATCAACTGAGGTATTACGAGAACCAAAACACTATATGATTAAGCGTTATGAATTAAACCGAGCAGCATTTTTTCCTCTTATTATGTTTTATTGTTAAAGTCAGGATTATACCCATCACCGCCTCAAAGTGCTTTCCTCAAAGGTGTCAGTCCATCTTGGTAGTTTGGTTTTGCATGTTATTCCCAAGAATTGGATTGGCAGTCTAACAATTGGATAAGGAGTTTTGTTGTGATTGTAGTGCTCATAGTACCAATTCGCGCGAGTTCAAATTGCATTGCGCACTTGAAAATTTTAAATCGCGTTTTCGAAATAAGCCAAATTGCGCTACTGAAATTCCCAGTTTGTGTGCTTGCCCGAACTAAATTTGCGTCTTTGTAGCTCAATTCGAAGTCTTTTTTAATAAGTCATAATGCCAAAGGGCGACTTCTGAAATATATGGGCGAAAAATAAAATCTCAAAAGGAGGCAGTTTGAAATCCAAAGGGCGGTTTTATTAGATAGAATTTTATATAGGTTCACCTTTGGAACATTTATCAAAGGTATTTACTAAATGCTAAACATGCTCAAAGATAATGAGGAGGAACTGAATTACAGGCTTCTGATATTCTCGTAGCCAAGTTATCGGTAGTTGCAAAAAAAAGAGCTATGTTTGACTTTATTCTTGACTATTGACTAAAAGTTCTGGAAAAATAGGGTGAGACATAGACACACTTGTACCCTCTATCTTATTTCCTTGACAGTATGAATAAGAGCGTTGTCCATCACCAAGTATAATCTCTTCATTTCTTCCAAAGTCTTTTGAATAAAATGCAAATAGCGACCAGTAACAGTGCTCTTAGGAGCACGCTTGGAATATTCGCACGCTTGTGATTTTAGCTGGAGGGGAATTTCTTTTGCGATTCCTAAAATATAAAAAAAAATGCTTCAATTATAAACGTACTTTACAGTATCTATTTAATAATACTTCCCGTTGAAAAACGCTTGGTAAACTGAGAAAACTACAAGCAATTACTACTCACTTTTATAATCTTACTGCACCAATGAAGCTGACCGTGATCAGATGTAAAGCAACCTTGATTGCAATAGCGGCCTTCATTATGTCTGCATATGATGGATCAAGTTGTATTAAGTATGGGAACCCTCAATCAAGCATATTTTTTCAAAGAAAAGCTTATTAAGTTCGTCCATTCTTGACCGGATTTCCACGTCAAGGAAGCTGACCGTAATCAGACGACAGAGCAACCGTGATTGCAAAGTCTCCTTCCGGACTATTAAGAATCAAATACCAAGGAACAAACGGGGCATACATAGCAGATGGTGCAGCAGATATAAGAAAGAGTGGCATTCACGGTAGGATTTTCATAACTGAACTGACTAATATTGTATCGGGAAACAAATATTTTGATGACATCATCAATCCCTCTTTCGAAGTAATGCCTAATGATTGACTGAAAGTTTATGCGAATAATAAAGTTTATTGACCGAGATACAGTAATATAATATAAAGACAAAGAGGACAATTATTGTCATAATACATTGTTATGGTCAAATACCTAATAAAATATCTAGCTGTGAAAACCACAGACAATGATTTGAATTTCAGGACCTATTCTTGGATATATTTTTTTCAGACGATTTGATCATTTTAAAGACAAATGCATTTTATTTCAGACTATCTTTGGCGAAAAAAGCAGCTTCTTTGATAGGGTAGTGGTGAAAAAAATCCATGCTTGAAAAAAAGATATAATGTATAATTGTCTCAAGACTTGTTTAAATCATGCGTTAAAAAAAACTGGATGCCTTTTAATTATTTGGACTTTAGAAAAAGCGTGGCCTGTCTGAAACAAGAAACGCATTCGTCTACAAAATAATTTTATTGGTCCGAAAAAAAAAGGCTACGCATTATTTTCTTTATTAATGTCAAGATGTTAACTTATTTTAATCTAACTTCCCCAAAACATTGGACTCTGGCTAGCGTGTTTGAGGCAGTGGAGAAAGTCTACCCTGATAAAGAACGTTCTTATCATGCATTTGTTGTGAAAGAAGAGCTCGAAGCGTTAGGTAGTCATAGTAAAAAGAGTCATCGCCAAAAAGCCCAAGAGCTACTAGATAACTGGTGAGTATACTTTAATTTAGTCAGCTAAGGTAAAGTTCCCAACTTTTTTTATAGGAAATTACCATCAGAAAATGCATCCAACAAGTCAGCAAAGCAAGCTTCACAAACAATTGTAAATAACGCCACAAATCAAACCAATTATCAAGCTCATCACCAAACTGTGCACACCAATGTATGTTTTATAACTCATTATTTAAAAATTACTGCTGAAGTTTCTTTTTAGAACCAAATTATTGAGGCTAGTAGTGAAAAAGGTAAGATAAAACGCAAAATTATAGCTATCGTATACTTTTTTATTAACTTGATTAATTTTGTATTTAGTTGTTAGAAAATCCGCGCAAACCAGAGCAAATCAAAACCAAGCTAGTAGTTCAAGCAGTACATGGCAAAACGATACACGGTTTGCTAAAGAATTTGACCTGACTATTGTTCTCGATTTAGATAGGGTGATGAGATATTTTGACGGCAATAAATATATGACGGAGTTTATTGAAAAGTACCAATCTATGGATAAGAAATACATGCACAAGTTATCCGATGGATCATATCTAGAGGAGCGTCTTTTTAAATTTGGTTTGACTTGCACTCATGAACAGTAAATATTATACAACGAATGGATGAGAGGTTTTATTAAATATTAGCTATTCTGATATAGCTTATGCCATTCTTTCATCTTTGACGCTAATGATTTGACATATATTCAAAAGAAGGTGCTGACCGAGGACCAAATAATGGAGTTAAAATCTGCAAGCCCAGTTGATATTCCTGATTTAGATGATGATTCCGTTAATTATCTGATGCAGTTTGTAAATGTAAGTCAGCCGTCTATCAATTATAAATCTTAATATTTAATCTTAACATATATTTAATAGGTTACCACAACTGAAGACCTCCGAGTGGCTTTATACCAAAACGCAGATTATAACATGAATTACAGCAAGGATCATCATCAAATTAAGGATTGGATTCGACGCTCGTTGGATCACTTATTACTGGTGTATGAAAGTATTGATGACTTTACTATTGAACATAGCGAACAATGGTATCAGTCAAGTGTCTGGTTACCTCTTGAACTGCTTTTTGAAAGTATCAGTGGTTCTAAAAGTCTTCGTGGCGAATCTTCTTCAGTTTCAAGCAGTGAAAGAAAAAATTTACAAAGAGCAGTCCCATCTACTGACAAGCTGCAAGCCAAGAAAATGGGCACCAGAGTAGATATGTTGGTAACTGTTAATAACGTAGAGTTCCTATGTGAAGAAGATAAAGCGAGCGACGATGGTACGAAGATGATTGAAGAACGACATTTCAAGATTGGAAAAGAAATGAAAGACATTCTTTGGGTTTTATTTAGACGTTGCAACTATGATCGCACAAAGATGAGAAAACTTGTCTCATTAGGAATTACCACTTTCAAATTTAAGGCTTTTTTTGATGTATGCGACTTTAAACTTGGTTATGTAGCGCGCATAACTCGTTCCTCGGAATTCCAAGTTCCTTCGAATATCTCCGAATTAAGCAAATTGTTACCTATGTTGTCTATGATGCTCGTATTTCGATTGATGATTATGGCTAATATTGATATTATTACTGAAGCAGCACCTGAATCTGATGTCAGAAACAGTTTAAAAAGACCTTACTCACCAAAACGAGAAGACGACTTTGTTCGTGCTATAAAAAAAAATGTGAACGCAACCACGCCCGACGATGCAGCAAACTCAAGATTCAAATCCGTATTCAAACAAGGACAAGACAAGAAGTAATACAATCTCATCTATTAAATCAAAGTTTTCTCTATTCCCGTGTAATTTTTATACGCTCTTATATCATTGTAACAATTGTGTATACTTTTCTTTTTTTACATTGGTATTGATATACGGTTCTGTTATAGTATACTAAACGATCATGTAGCTGGCCCCTCTTTTATTGTCAGTAAGGAAAGATCTTTTTATTCATCCTCATGTATTAACCATTGTATACTGCCATTTCAAATGTCGAAATAAATTCTAACAGAATTGGTTGAGACACTCAAATAAAAAATATGAAATATGATTGCTTTATTGCTTTATCTTCTTTTTATCTAAAGTCAGCGAAAAAATAAACTAATAAAATATTTTTCAATAACATATTATATAATTTGATCTTCTTCTTCGCTCGGTCAGCACCGCAAATATGGAATCCAATTCACTTATCCAAAATGAGCAATTTCTTGCTATGTAACAAAGATTACTTCAACTCGAACAAATAGTAACACAATCAAGCGCTCAACCTTCAGCAGAGCCCCTGACATCCCCTAACCACGATATGAGAGATGGCGAAGAGTCTCTTCCAACTCTTCACTCGTTAATGGTTATCACGGCCGGGTTTTGATCATGGACATAAGTGAACTTTTCATGGACTTTTCATGGACCGATCGCCGCTTGATTTTTTTAAAAAAATATGGACAAAAAGGCAGACCAGTCCATTGAAAAATCTATGAAAAAAAAAATGAGAGCCAGCATTTTTACTGTCAAAAAAAAAAAAAAGCTAGGATTTTTGGCTGCCCTTTTTTTGACTGCCCTGTCACTACTTCTTCCTGCTCTTGCTACTACTATTGGTACCCTTCTCAACCTACCCTCCTTCCCATCCTTCCCATCCTTCCCACCATTCTGCCCAAACCAAACGATAATGATACAACTTATAATTCTATAGAACCATTTATCTTTATTTATACTAATACAGAAGCTAGCTAATATGTTACCACATCTGCATACGCTCATACATACATACATATATGTATATCTATGCTACAGCAATACGATCGATTTTGTTAGGCAGGTGATATACATCTTCTATCTGTATTTATTGGAGAATTAAAAGATGTTAACGCTGCAAGGGAGTTGAATTAAAAACAGCAAATGAAAAAAACGTTGTCTATTCTTTTTTTGACAGTGAAAATTAATATATAAATAAAAACCACCTTGACCGGCAGAGTGCGGAAGTTCAAATTGAATCAATGCAGTTGTGGTTTACAGTGGTGTTTTTTAAAAAGGACATACTAATTTAATGAAACTGTCTGACAGCCTGTCAGACAAGCTGGGTAACACAGCATGTATACTTTTGCTAAAGCGTAGCTTATTTTCTTTTTGTAATACATTTAAAGCAATGAGTTTGTTTTGAAGTTAAGTTTGCTTCATTTAAAGTAACGTTGCTAAATCTGCTCAATTTATTTATTTTATTTTATTTTATTTTATTTATTTACTAATGATCAGGGTAACCGTTACCATGGCATTTAACCAGAAGTCAATACTCAATCACTCAATCACTCACAAATAAAATAAAATGATTTTACTTCTAATCTTAAACTAAATATTCTTTCCTTTACCATGTTAACCTAAACTTTATGTATTCACACATTATTTTATTATTATTATAATATTATAATAATTTCTGGCAAGTTATACCGACTCAAGTTTTTATTTCTTTCAAATAAAAAAAAGAGGGGGGGAAGGGGAGATCACATAATCATTAAATTATATAAATTAATATTTATTTTATTTTATTCTATCATTTTTACAAACAAAGGGGAGAGAGA
>VCJD01004561.1:5631-27617 GCA_024140245.1 Backusella tuberculispora | reverse complement strand
TCTCTCTCTCTCTCTCTCTCTCTCTCTCTCTCTCTCTCTCTCTCTCTCTTTTTTTTTTTTATTTTATTTTTTTTATTTTTTTTTATAGGACAGGCTTCTTTGCAACAAAGAATAACATAGGTGTAAAGATATCTTCACGTCCACCTGCCACGACAGAATCATCAGCTACTTCAAGAACCTGCTGAGTCTGAAGAGTGCCTTTGGGTGCAAGTCCTATTGTCTCCAAAACGCGACATATATTTGTTGTTGTGAAACGTCCTACAGAAGTCATGCATAATGTAGTCAAGATATCACGTACAGTCTGACACTGTCGGAGATCGCCTTCTAATGGGTAATACCAATGGATTCGGTCTCCTTGGTTAGCTAAATCCACGTGCAACTCAACTTCAAATCCCACATTTTTCAATGCAGTTAATGATTCTTCTATAGTGCGTACATCTGGAAGACTATTACCAATCTATTTTTTTTTTTGATCGGCAGAAGAAAGGTATTTTAGCACATATAACTATTACTTGTTCTTTTATCATACATATATTTTGTACATACTGCAATTCCATGTACAATATCTTTATGTTTAGGATTGCTAAGATCATATTTATCAGTCATACACCATTCATAACAGCCAAATTTTCCTCCAGGTTTCAATACCCGATATATCTCAGCATAGACTCCTTCAAATGTAGGCGCATGGCATGTGGCTTCAATGACATAGGCTCTATCGAATGAATTGTCGGAAAAAGGTATTTGCATAAAATCCCCCTGAAATTTTTTTTAGTAGTTATATTTAATGAAATAGTTAATGGCTCATAAATCATTTACCTTTACAAACTCTAAACGGTCTGATAAATATTCTTGAATGGCATATTTCTTTGCCTTTTCTATTTGGTAAGCATTATTATTTAGACCAGTGATAGAGGCACCTGTAAGATGAAAAATAGCTCTAGCGGGACCACCTAAATAATAACAATAATAATATAGATTAGTCAACGCGTCAATTACTAACGACGTAATATGTAACACATACCTACTCCACAACCCACATCAAGTACCTTCATGTTAGATTCAATTCCAGTTTTGAGTGCCAAAAAATGTTCATGGCGTTTAAACGCGCAGTAAAACTCTTCTCCAGGATAGAATCTACAAAAATGGAAACTCTTTCCCCAACCTAAAACGTATTTGTTAATAAAACAAAGTCAGATAAAGACATAATGATTAACTAAGTAATATAGTAATATTAAAAAAGCATTCATTACTGTATTCAAAAAAATCAGTAGGAATATTGTAATAAGAGTTCACCAGTTTACTATAATTAAAAGCACGTTGATCTGCATCCTGCTTTGAATCTTGTTTTGAATATTTCCACATGCCAAAATAGGTACTCGAGGCTGTGCTATATGCGTCCTGGTTTTTGGATAGAAGGGTTGTCCATAAGCTACTTTTTATTTCTTTACCATGAAGCGTTTTGGCAAAATCAATATCTTGGACATGATTAGTTCCGGCTGTATTGGGTTTAATATTTTTTGCAGTATTATTCTTTATCATTTGGCTTTTTAGCTCCAGAACTTTGTTCTTATGAGTAGCAATGCTAGTAGTTGCAACTGGTGAAAATTTTCTGTTTTTAAACTAAATAACTGAATAACTGAACAACTGAATGTTAATTTCAAAAAACAAAGACAAATAATGGTATTAAAGGCAGAAAAAAAAGCAATAAATTAGACTGCTCTATATATACGCGCCAATGTATATATATCAAAGCTGCCTCTTTATCTGATAATTGATATTTTAAACGCTGATTTTTTTTCTCATTACTTCTCTTACATACAAACGAAGCAGTTTATAAAAAGGTATTATCAAAATTGATTAATCCTATTATAGTTATATTCAATAAATATTATACTATAGTCAATTTATTTGGAGAAAGGTGAAGCATAAAAATGGGTGTAAATGTTGTCTGTCAAAATATCCTATGCGTGTCAAATCATGGCCGTTTTTGGATCCAGCGATGAGTTTACTTATTGATTCTTGTACAAACTCGGCGTAATGATCTGGCTAGAGATCAGTAGCAGTAAAATATCAATAGTTATATAGCCATATACTACTAAATTATAAATTAATCACAGCCTTATTCGATTTTTTTTCTTCAGGTAAAAATTAAATAGATAGAGTAAAAAAAAACAGATAAAGAAACAGTCTTTTCCAATAAAAAATAGACTAATGTTACTAAGAAAAGCACTCTTCCGAAAGAGTAACGGGATGTCTTACCGATTCGCGATCTACTCTTTCAATCATAAGATGTAAAAGATATATTACTCCCTTTTTCTAAAGACAGTGACTTGGAACTTGATTATATGTATGCGTATTATATTAGTTTTTAATTTCTTGGTAAATCGTGGTAGGCGGAATTAACTATTCTTAATGGAGAAGTTATTTTTCTAAGTGATTATTGAAATCCTTCAATGTTTCAAAGCAGAAAGCATATCTAGTTTAATAGTTTTATGTGGAAATGCTCAAAAAGAAAAATATCATACATCTTACTATGGAATTTCCCTCAATAATGATTATTATAATTACCGTTGCTATATTATAAAGCTTTTGAATTATTAAAGATCACTAACCATTGAACATCAGCAGAATATTATAATCTATTAATTTAAGACAGTTTAACTTAAGATACCTAAATTTCCAACTTAGGAAGGTTCTTATTAATACACCTATCAAAACAAGCGTCTAAGTAAAGATAACAAGTGATCTGAATTTGTAACTCAATATTGTTTTTTTTTAAAAAAAAACATGCTAGTTTGTATGACTATTTGTTAAAAAATTAGAGTTTCTCCTATTGGATACATTCAAATCCGAAAGCACTTAAATAAAAACAAATATAGGGCTCGACTTATAAACAAACATTTAAAACTTTGTACATTTTTGGTTTAATTTTTATAATATGGTTATTTCGATTAATAAAACTTTACATCGTCTGAGTTAAAAAAAGAAAAAAGAAACTCCACAGATTGAGCTAATAAGTTATACTGATGGAAATGTAATTATCCACACGAAAAAAATTAATAAGTAGCAATGTGCGATGTATATAAAACTTCAAATGTCTAAAAACTTTATGCTAAATTAGATAAATTGGATACTATGTATACGTAAACATACCTAGCCGAGATCTACTGTATGTTTATTTTGATTTATCCAATCAGTATGTACTCTTGCAACGTGGATAAACTTTATTAAAAATAAAACAAAAAGTTTGACTAACACGACAATATATAGTTATACTGTATTTTAATAAAATTTCCCAAGAATTAAGCGATTAATAGAAAGCATATCTTCCTAAAAACAAATCAATTTAGCATATTCTTCTGAAATGCTTATCTGGAGTACAGCTGACAGGTTAAGCATAAAGAATGTAAAGGAAAAAAGAACATATAATGTCCTATAAACATTAAATAGTAAGACAGATGTTTCTAAAGTAAACAAAAAGTCAATAAATATATATTTATACATAAAACAAATAATTTCTACCTTAATAATCTACAATTATAACATATTAGGATAAAATAAAGAACGTTTTAAACGAAAAAATCGGACACATAATAATACTACTTAGACATTTTACATATTTTTCTTTTTTAAAAAAACTTATTTGATTAATGTTGAGAAAACTAGCTAAGCTATATTGCTTCAGTTTTAGAGTCTCAGAGCAATATGTCCGAATTTGGAATATATGTATATCCTGGAAGTGGGGAACATGATCAGCTCCGATGACTTCTTCTTTTGTTATATCCCCCTAATGTTTCAAATTGTATTCTCAATTAAAGGGTCTTGATTGTCATGATTTCCTTATATCAAGTAATTTTTTTTTCTTGAATACATCGTCACAAATGAGAGCCATTGAACAAAAGCAATTATAAAAGCAACTAAGGAGAGAAAAGGGAATAGCAAAATATTAAATTTGGAAGAACTAAAACTTTAAAAAAAAATAGTAACCCGAGAGCTTAAATAAAAAGTACAGAATAAATAAATCGACTGCGAATAGATCCAATGGGAAAAAAAATGAATAATAATAAAAAAGTAGTTTTGTATAGCAAAGTTTACAAATCTACAGAAGTTGAGGTAACAACTTCTATTAATGGTAATAAAATTAATTTAAGCTTCACTTAACTTCATTCTAGTTTTATTTGTATAAATTAAAATAATATTTTATACACAGATTGTACAAAAAAAAGGGGAGATGAGTAAGCCTTATCAATAAATTGGCAGATCTCGGTGAGTACTCACTAAGTAAAAACTTTTTTCGTATTATATTAATGGGCATTACGTTTAGTTTATCCTTGCTTTAACAATGAATAAAACACATCATATATTGTCCATGAAAAACAAAAATGTTTAGAATTTTCCAAATATAGTATATGAGATTTCAATACAAGTCATGGGAATTCCCTTTGACACTTTATTTATAATTATTACACTAGTAATGATATCAATAAAACAAAAATAAGTTTGGTAATATGTAGTCTAAGGTAGAATATGAATAGTAATATACGGAGTAATAGTTGGTAATATATAGCAGTAATTAAAGTAGTAGAGTGTTTAACCAAAGAGTCTTGGGCAATCTCTAATATGAACGAAGAGGTTAGTATTTACATGGATATTATGAAAGGAACAGCTGTTTCTAGAAATTACCTTGTTTTATGCGAGAATGATCCACATGTACAGCACTTGTGAGTTACTTCGTTAACAGGAAGATTAGTGGAAACTTGAGTAGGTTGCATTGTTAATTAATATAATTAAAAGAAGTTGATAGATTGAGGGAAAAGTAGAAAGCGAAAGAAGGTGGAGTATTTATACCTAAATTGAATAACAGTAGGAGAAAAATAATTCAGTATTGTTATCGTTGCACGATGTTTTCAACTTTTTTCCTTTTTTAACCTGCCATCATAATTATTAGTGCGTTTAACGAATATAAAAAAACAATAGGTTTAAATCACCATGAGTCACTACCCCTGATTTTTTTTTTCTTCGTAAATGTAGTTTCTAAAAAAATATATGCATG
The DNA here is from genome assembly GCA_024140245.1 of Backusella tuberculispora. NCBI lineage: Eukaryota > Fungi > Mucoromycota > Mucoromycetes > Mucorales > Backusellaceae > Backusella > Backusella tuberculispora. Next base: position 22,561 of record VCJD01004561.1, on the reverse strand, counting down.
ACCTATACTATATATATATATGTATATGTGTCTCAATGAAAAATATCAAATCATGTTTGTATTTGGAACTATAACATTGTTACATTCATTGCTATTCCTTTGATCGAATTCAATAACTGATAAATAATGACAAACGTGATCAAAATAATAGAAAAAAAAGTGAGATAAGAATAAGAGCAGCATTTGTGAAATTAATTCTAAAAAATGCAATCAGTTAATACTATTAATATTCAATAATATTTAATTAAAATTATTAAGAAGTGTTTGGTTATAGTATTAGTCCCAGCAGTAAACAATATAAGCATTTTCACTCTCAACTTACCTTCAAGGGCTCTCAGTAGACTGAAAACATGAAGTAATGTTGCATATGAGCGGCTCATGAATTACATTCAGATTTTATTTTAAGAATTTCCAAAACCCTGCTTTACGTCTTTTACTTGCTACTGAACTCATCTACTAAAATAAAAATGAATAAAATCAAGAATGCCACATGATATACGGGATACGTAATTGCCTTTTATATATTAACTGTTTTTTGTTGTTCAAACAATAAAAACCCGAAGTGTATCAAAAATATGTCGAGCTAAACAGCATGAATTAGGCTATAAACAAAGAAAAAAAAGGAGAAGAGATAAACTATTACAAATAATAGTTAAAGTAAAAAATGATTTTGATAGATTTATTTATATAGTAAGTATTTCTAATAAAATATATTTAATTAAAACTATAATTAATGTCTCTTAATTCAATTTACAGTATAAAATTCTATAATCACTATGTTTGTTTAGGTTTTTTTCTTTCAGATATAACACAAACGGTTTAGCTCAAGCCACCACGTTATGTGTGTCCAAACAATTGGTCATTATACATGTTGTGAGTCTTTATCTGTAACGTGTATCTTTTTTTTTTGAGAATATGTATCAAAGTAACTGCATTATACACTCAAGAGAAATAAGGCACCTGCTTCTTTTGTGCTCAAATTTTGTGTGGCACACCTGCTGATCTCTTATATACGTTAACACAAAGTTTCAAAAAAAATCTTTATCTTGAGCCTCAATTTATGTTTCTTGACTTTACAAACATATATGCTTGGAATGTCACACATGTAAGAAATATATTTTGAAAGTGAATTTATCAAAGTGAGCTGCTACTTTATTTTTATAATTCAATTTCTTTAAAGACTTCATAATATAATATATTTTTTAAAGGCAAAGATTTATGAGCTGTAAAATAGTAACACATAGAAGAATAAATAGCGCAATAGCGTGGTCAAAAACCAAACAAAAGTGGCTTCCAACTAGCTTTTTTTTTTTTTGACAACTTACTGCATATTTGTAACCTTGCATTACAAACATATAAAGACACAAATACCACGGACTTAAACTTTATAACATTTATTTTTGAATAGCAAATGGTACGGTTCTTTATTCTCTAGATGAGAGCTCTGTATACGTAAATCAATATATTGTATGGTAATGATGAAACAAAAATGTATACTGCAGAAGATTATATGTTTACTCCCTATTTTTGACCCGCTCCCTCAGTTGTTGTATTCATTTTACTTTTCAGGAAAAAGCCTAGCTTTGTTTGTTTTAATGTGAAAATAACCAGATAATCAAAGTATTAACACAGAAGAGGCTTGTTTTCCTCTGTTCAGAGAAGAAAAACCACGTGTAACAACACATTTGCTTATCACAACAAGTACTGAATAGTGTAGATTCTGTGCTCTATTTTATAATAATTTAAATTGTTATACAATAGAATAGAGTTTCATTGCGATATTTATTTTTTATGTTCTTGCATTTTGGGTTTTTTGCAATATTATTCTTTCTTTTTTATTCTAAAAAAAAAAAACTACTGGTTTCTAAAATACAGCTATATTCTACAATAATTATTAATAAATCATATTTTCTCTTTGATATATTAGTCTGGTTTTATTTCAAAAGGTCTTTCATAGTATCATGAAGTCAATTTATATTTAAATTGCGATAAATAAAATAACGGCTAAAGGGGGACAACTGGTAAATTAACAAGAGGTTATTAATATTATGTTATTAGAAGACATAAGGTGCTATAATAATGAATATGTAACGTGTAATTATTTTCCAAAAATATTTGTATTTTCTTTGGTATATGGAGAATAAAAAATATATATGCCTTACAAAGCCCTATTATTGCTTAATGAACAATAAAAAAGCAAAAACGAAGAGAAAGAGAAAGAGAAAAATGAAAAATGAACAAACCGGACATATCTGACAATTAAGACACTTTTATATAGCACTTTATATAATACTGGTCTAAATAAAACCTTTATGTATTAGATTGTTTTATTTGAAGTTCAACTTTTAAAATTAAACAGAGGTTAAAGTCATATACGCGCACTACATACTAAGATAGTCCCAGTTATTTGTACATATAAAAATTAAATGTATAAATATAAATACGATATTAATGCAATAGGTTTGTGAAAATACGTACTATATCGTACAGTATAATATAAGGTGTATTAAAGGTCTAAATTGGATAATGATATGAATTAAACCAGACGCTTTAATTACTGATCTTATCGCAGGAGATAACAAACATTTGTTTATTTTTTCTCCAGAATACATATATTCATTTGTACTCGCTGCTTATGAATTTTCAATAAAATTTATAAACACTAGCTCTAGTAATGCAATAAATTATGTAGTTTGACCCAGCGATTCAATAAATTAAAAGACGCGTATACTTATTTGCAGCAACTCCAGCTTAATAATTAATCTTATAAGATTAAACAACTTTCTTATCGACTGTACTGATAACATTTACAACATTTTTTCTTACTTAATTTTTACATTTAGTCCTATTACAAAAAAAAAAGAAGTGTATTTATACTGTGTCATATATATTAATGTTATATACCAGAAAGAGTCTTGATTTAAAAGGAATTTAAGTGAATTATTAAAGTAAGATCAACTCAGCCACAACGCAAGTGGATCATGAATCCATAAGTGTGCATTTTAACGTGTCCTAAAGAAAAAAAAAATACAGCATCGTCATTATTTTTTCTTACCATACCTTTCTTTTTTTTTTCTCAGCATACTTTCTCGTGACATTTCCGGTTTTCTGTACAGAGGTTACTTAAATTGCTTAAATATGATGGCTATTATTTACTGGTTTTTATCAATTAGAAGTTTATGTTATATGTATATTTGAATTGTTGCTCGTATATATAACACTTACTAAAACTTGGAAATGTCAGATATAAGAAACGTATAATAATGTATACACTAAGAAAGTAGTCAAGGTAAAACAACGAAATTTATATTGCTATTATATGTTTTTACATGTGCTCATAAGATTTAAATAATCTGAACAATATTATTTTTTTCTATTGGCTATCTATCACCATAATTAGTTTATTATAAATATAACTGGTAGTATTATTAACCATCATTAAGAAGAGTTTTTTAGTTTTATACAATTTTAATTTTCTCTTTTTTCTTCAATAATATGATTGATACTTTAGATCTATTATCTATATCATGTGTATTTCTCCAGCTAATTCGATAGGCTATTGATCAAAATTATTGTTTATTTGCACTAAATTTGGTAATATAAATATTTGATTCCTTTCATTAATTAGGACACTCAAATAAAACAAAGAAACATACTTAAATTTTCAAAGATACTTTTTTTAGATTGTGTTGCATGAAGTTGTTCAAAGGGAAAATGAGGTTGAAACAAGTGACACGAATCAACCATATTTTCATTATTTCTGAAGAATTTTTAATCAAAAGCAATTTCATATTAATGAATTATAAAGATTCAAGCTAAGGTCTTTTAAAAGAAAAAATATATGAGCATTGCAAAGTTACTTTAAGAAATGTCGCTGATTAATTCCTGCGATAAAAACGCGTTTGGGGTTACACGGTTTAGCCTCCCGATTTCTATCAACATGTGCTTCTCTATAAAAGCCCAAATATCTACTTAGACTCTAGTTTTTTTTTTCTTTCTTTGTGCTTTTTCTAATGACTTCTTATACTTATCAAGATGAGTTGATTTTTTCATTTGATGATTCTTTGGATTTACCAATGGACGAAGAGTTTATAAATGAACAAGTTATCTTTACACCATACAACGAGTTAGATCACTTGAATCTGATTTCTGAACCAATTTATCAAGATCATAATGTTGAAAACAGTCGTTTATGCTATGTATCCAATTCTGCCCATAATTACAATTTTAGCTATATGGATTTTTATTCTGCAAGCGCACCGAATCCTCGCAGAATGACTGATGTAATGGAAGGTGCTAGTACAAATCAAGAGACTATCGCTCTGAGCATGGATTATAAGTATCGTTTATCACCTTATTCTATCGATATGAATCCTCCTGAAAACTCACCTATACCATCACAGTCGACAGATTCAATATATTTCTCTAGAAGAAAAACACTCTCAAGCATATTTTCAGACAGTATCTATATTCCACATACCTTTGATGGTTCTCCCAATGACCAGAATTTATATTCGCCGTTATGCAGTGTGAGCTCTACAAGCGATGTCCAATATCCTTCATGTGATTATGATGTATTAGCCACGTTACCCAACTCTCCTCCACAAAATGACCACGATGTTTCAGCATCCTCTGAAGGATATATAAGGCGTACAAATAACGCAAAGCCATTGGCTTGTGAAATCTGTAATAGATTCTTTGGGAGACCTCAAGAAGTTACCCGTCATCAAGTATGTCATACAGGCGAAAGAAAATATCGTTGTTTAACTTGTGACAAAAAATTTGCTCGCAGGGATGCTTTATTAAGACACAATAGGTCACATTCTAAATTGAAGGTCAAGAGCAATAGTTCGGTTCGAGTGGCAAAGTAAAGTCAATCAGAGTTGTTTTCTTACAAGTTTAAAGTGTGCCACTCTCATACTTTTTTTTATGTTTATTGTTTGCGTCTCATTATTACTATATATCTTACTTTTTCATTGTTATTTTATATATTTATTTATTCATTTCTTGAATTTTAAGCGGTGCTTATCATTATTTTTTAATGGAATTTTAGCCTTGATCAATTCACTTCAGCAGAATAAATTCAAGTTCAAATCATTGGTAATTCTGTAAAAACTTTTGGTGACGGTTTTGTTTGTTTGTTTTTATTTATGTTTATTATAATTGATCCACATGACTAAGTTCTTTTGAAGTTATTGTTATACCTTAATAACGAGAATAAACTTAATTGTAATTTTATTTTATATATAGTAGTAACTTCACATAAACTGATTTTTGGAATACAGAGGTAACTATAAGTCAAAACGTTGTCCTGATAAAAGGGAAATCTTATTTCAGTACTCAATCAACTCTTTCAAAATAGATCTTATTATGATTTCATCGTGAACCATAGCTGTTTCTGTAAACAATCGGAAGCATTAGATAAGATAAAGAAATTTACCGAAGCCCAAAAAAAAAGGTTGATTGATAGCAACACATCACGTCTATTTTTATTTTATTTATATCAAATTTATTCCATTTTAGAACTACATGTTAAAATCACGAGATAACGTATACACTTGATTAATTTTTTACTCTTTTTTCCTATTTTACTTAAATTTTCAGTAGATCTGAAATTCAAGACCTAATAAATTTAGGAAAAAAAAATTATATAAAGAGTGATTACGTTAATATGTTTGACAAGGCAGAAAAAAGAATCTAAATCTATAATATTTAATCTATTCTTATTTTACATCTTGGTTTGGAAAGTATTAGAATCATGGATATTCAGAGAAGATATGTTTTCCTACATAGCTTACATCATGAGTGTTAAACCTTTTGAATTTTTTTTTTAAAAACGGATGTTATAATTAGCAACAATACGCACTGCGAAGGAGATCGTTTGTGAGTAATTTTTTTTTCAACGGATAGTGTATTTTGAAAGAGAGCTAATCTATAAATATTTTAAACAATAAATGTTAATGCTTTGATATGAAATTACTATTTTTCTGTTATTTATGCTAGGAGTATTTGCTTCAATGGGCCACTTTTATTCACAAACATGGTTTACATTGTTTAATACTTTGAGTTTAACGATGAATAAATATATTATGGACTGTTTTATATTCAATTGTTGGAGATATTACTCAAGATTTAATCTATAATGTTGCTTAACGGCGGAAGGATTTGATGTTAATAATTATAAAATTAGCTCGGAATGGTAGAATCAAAATCACTTTTATCAGATATTGCAGTTTGCAGCTTGAATTTGTGATAGACATATTATATAATATTTTACGTGATCCCTTTTTTGTTAACAGACCTGAAGTCACGCGCAAGTTTTTCTATTAGATCAAAACGGTAGCTCAAAAATACATGACTGACTGTTGAAAACGTGATTTTTTCAAGCCAAATCAGAAGCACAACTACAACCTTTTAAGATGGATATCTCCCATTTTTGTATAATAATTGTACAAAGATCATGTATTACACATGTTTAATGCTCACAATAACTTTTGTAATTTTTTTAAAAATAGTTTTATAGTGGCAGAATGGTCGTTTCTTTTTATGTCACTTCTTTATATGTCTCTGAGATAAGCAGAATTTATTGGGCGGAATATAATTGAGCCAAGAGTTATTCTATATATAGATTTTTTTTTACAAGTAAAAAAAGAGAAGAGAGGGAGGAAGAAACTTTAAAATACACTAGCTACTACTACATCGAACGCAGGAGCACGCTCTTATTTATTTATATAATTATTTTCAGAATCAAAGAAATTTAAAAGTATGTAGTTCTTTTTTTTTCCTCCAAGATAATAGATTTATCGGATTTATACTATTACTATCGTTTTTTTTTGTAGTAAACCAATCCATATGATCGGTATTATTATGCAGGTTCATTGATGATATAGTATATGGTCCTTTTTATTCTTCAAGGAGCTCTTTTAAAGAAATGAAAGCAATACTCTTCTTAAAAATTCATTGTAAGGGTCTCACTAAGTTTATAAATGGTAAGAAATTGGATGCTCAAGTTATAAACATTATAACTCCTTTTTAAAAGGAAAAAAAATACTTTATGGACAATGAGTCTCGTTGGAAAACACAATATGAAGAAAATAGTAAACAATTATGGATAGTTTTTCTATAATTAGTTGATTAAATGTATGACGCTTTTAGTGCAACCTGAACAATTTATATTTTATCTATCTTTGTTCAATATTCTTGGTGTAACTAATAAAAATGTAAAAAAATAGAATAAAAAAAATTAATATAGAAGTCAGCTCTATTTATAACTGAGGAAATGAAAAAGAAAACATTGACAGTCAAGTGTTCTAAAACCTGACTTTTTGTCATATACTTGAAGACAACAGAAGCTTACATCACTATAGTAGTAAGGTGAGTTTACTATTATCATAAGAAAGAATTTTTTTTTTGATAATAGGTAATTTGTATATTGAGTTTCATTTTAAAAATATAAATTCACTACTCAAAATAAAACCAATAAAATATTAGTGTAACGCTTACAGTTTTTTTTTTGTACTATATAAACTGTACGATGTCTCTTATTGAAAAAATTCGTTTCCGTAATTATCTCCTTTCTTTTATTATTATTGTTTTAATTCATATTATTACTTAAACCACCACCATTTCATTAATTCACTTGGATTGGTATAATGTTTTTTCGTCCTATTTCAGTTGCTACATCAATCGCCTTACTTTCATCGGTCGTAAGTGCAGGAATTAGCGGCCAAATTGTTCAGATTGTGGACGCCAACAACTTCTGTGTTTTCTTACCACCAACTGATTCTACTGATCGTCTCATATCTGATACTGAATGGGATGGACAAGCCTTTTGTTTGGGTGATGCACCACTTGCAACAGGTGCTGAAACTATTCCTTCTGGATTTATCTTGTCTGCCCATTACGTAAAGGAAACCGCCTATGTTCAGATTACTGGTGAAATCGATTACACAAAGGCCAGTTTGGATGGCACAGATGAAGGAGGTCAATATGATATTAAAGCTCCCACTGGTGCTACATGTGCTGGTTGGGACTACTTTGTAAACTTAATCGAGCCTGCTGGAAACACCTACTGTATTCGCTGCTGTGTAAGTTTCTTTCTTTTTTCTTTTTAGGAAAAAAACTAAAAAGTAAAAACTAATGACCTTTATTTAATAAATTAGAACGATGCTACCAACTGTAATCGTGGTATTTCTCAAGACGGTTGCGCTCGTATTGTTCCAGGTGATTACAGTGGTCCAACTATTTCTTCTTCCTCTTCTTCTAGCGATTCTATTGGAACAACAGTAGTAATAACAACAACAACAAGTGCTGAAACTTCTTCTAGCACTGATTCTTCAAGTACCGGAATTTCTTCTGCTGTTAGTTCCGCTGTATCATCTGCTGCTGCTATTACTCAATCTAGCTCTGTTGCTTCATCAGCTTCTTCTCCAATTGCCAGTACTGCTAGTACTTCAGCTGCTCAATCATCTTCTACTCCTTCCGCTGATGTCTCTGGTTCTGTTTCAGCACAATCAGTCAATAGTGCAGGTTCCATCAAACCTGCTGCTTTAACTTTGAGTGCTATGGCTTTGGCCGCTGTTGTTTATTTAGTTGAAACAATTTAATCGATATACCTGAATTTCCAGTACTATGATCCGATCCTTTTGATAATTAAATGGATTTTACTCTATATTTATTTTGTACTTAATTAATTTGTTCTTTGTATTTTATTATTTTACATTAAAACTTTAATATTTAATACATCTGCATGTATACAAACTGTATTTCAAAGATCAACTGTTAAAATTTCCTCTGAAAATTTAAACAATTCGTAGTATGTATAAAAGTATGGTTCAAGTTAGACAGCAAAATTAGAGAATAGATAAATACTTTAAATAAGCTGTTCAATAAAGTAGAATGCTTTATCTAAATGGCTAAATGTACTCTTTATATAGTTATCTTTCACTACATAGTTTATATCGAAGTAATATCAAACAAATAGTTTACATTATCAAAATATTTATAACATCGAGGGTAGAAGGTATTGAATTGGATGTAATGCATAAAATGCTGACAAAGTATTTTGACAACTCACTTGCTATTGTTTGATTTTATCATAATTATTTTACTTTACTAAAAATATAACGGGGTATATTACAGCAATGCTCAACCTTACTTTTCTTTTTTAAAAAAAAATAAACTAGTTAATGCTTATACTTTATTAAATATTGTTGGTATTGTAACTAATAATGATATATATTCTATGAATAAGTATAACCAAATAGATTTTATACAATTATAGAACATAAAACAAAAACCAAAGATAATAATACGTAGTGTTTAGATGAACTTGATGATTTGTTAGAGTCAGATGTAACCTCTTGGTTTTCTACTGAATTCGCAGATAACTTTTCTTGTTCATTGCTTGTATCCAAATTTCCTTCAACGTCACTCTTTTTGATTACTTGATCTGCTTCAGGAACAGCTTCTTCAGGTTGAGCTTCTTCCTCAGGTTGATCTTCTTCTTCAGGTTGGTCTTCTTCTTCATGATCTTCTTCTTCAGGTGTTGGAGGAGCATGGGGGTTTTCATCATTGTTACAGGCAGCAGCGGTAAGAAGCGAGTATCCTTTCTTTTTTAACAATTTTATTATAGCTGGTATTTGATCGATAGATTCTTCATAAAGATCTAATAGATATTTATGTTAATTTATATATTAATATATCTTTACACACACACACACACTTATATTTTTTAGTAATAACTTACCATGTTGTAAACTAATAAATCCATCATCATCATGAGCATTTAATCCAGTACTAGCTCCAGTGACAGCCATTTTGAATGAACGTTGAATTTTTTTTCCAGCATTTGGTAGCATATAGACATCGTAATCGGTAGGATCAACATTCCAAAGCAGAATTTTATAACCCATTTCTTTCAAAAGACCTTTTACTCTTTGATCGGCTTCACCGTAGGGAGGTCTAATATAGGTTGGCTTGACACCAGTAATCTTTTCGATTGCCTTTTCTGTTGCACGTACTTCATATATAATTTCTTCATTTGTTAAACTCATCAAGTGGGGGTGAGAATAGGTGTGTGATGCTATCTGATGTCCACTGTCGAATATTCTCTTAATGATTTCAGGATATTTCTCAACGTTAGATCCCATAACACAAAACGTAGCCTTTATCTTTGCTTTATCAAGGTAGTCCAGTAGTTTTGGTGTGAATTCGCTTGGTCCATCATCAAATGTAAGTGACCAATGTTGCGCTTCGGGGCAGCCATATATATCAATCGGAGAAGGTCTATTACCGCAAGTTTCGAAACATCTGTCATCTGTGTCTATATCCGTGTCACAGTCCACGTCAGGACATTCTCCAGATCCTACCGGGCGTACAGGTAAATTTGGGAAGTTAGTCATGTTAACTCCTGCTAACCATGATATGTCACTTGGAGTTGTAACACCGTTGTCTTCATTCTTTCTTGCTACTACAGGTTGCAAAATAAGTGCAATACCAATAAGTGCAATATTAATACGTAAAAGGGTAGTCAAGTTTCTTGGATCCAACAATATCATTATTAAACAAAAGAAATGGTGTTATCAGAGGTAAAGGTATTAGAAATAAGACTGAAAAAATGAAATTAAAGTAAAAAAAGAAGCTTATTATATGTTAACAAAAAAAAAAGAGATCACATGTCTGTTCAATGTAACTCTCCGATCCTTTTTAGACAACTACGGGTTATAACTTAAACGAGACCGAGATATAAAGTTTGCTACGGATTCTATAACACAGTTTAATTTTAGGAGATTATTACTAATTTAAATATTAGCCACAAACACAGTGGCGTTAACAGCTACGATTGTTTATGCCTATAATATCTTTAAAATTTGAAGTATGTTATTTTCTTGTTTTACACTTGCAATAGGCATTGGTAAAAATAGGTTGGCATATATTATTGAACGACAGTAAATCTTTGTTTATTTTCAATTTCTACTATCTAAGTAAAATATATATATACAAATATACTTTTAGATCTACGGCAAGATATAATATCAAGGAGGATAATTGTACACTAAGTAAAAGAACTATATAATAACATTTGTCCAGGCTAATGGCTTAGTTGTTAATGCCAAAGCGAGACAACGAAAGTCGCGCTATTGAACTAATTTAAATAGCCTAAAATTGCTATAAAGTAATAACTTACTCTACAGATAAAATATGTAATATATATTTGTCTTGTAATATACGTGGATAGCTAATATTTATATCGCTTTAACACAAATATGATGGCACTAGGAAAATTAAAATATATGAATATGTGTTCAGAAATACTTTAATATATTTGATTAGCATTTTTATAAGAGTTGCGTTTTTTTTAGATATAAAATAGATAGGGCAAAATGCACCTTTGACTGTTTTTCTATGTTCACCTAATAGATATAATTCGCGGCTGAGAGATTAAATTTAAATTATAAAAAATCATAACAATAAACTTAGGAGATATTTAAACTTTTTTTACCTGAAAGTCTGGTATGGTATTATATTTTCTCAAATTTACTGTAATTAATTTCATTGTTTTCGCATTTTTATTTTCCCGAGCCCCATACAACTTTGAATTTTACATGCAGCAGCATCCTGATTTTTCCAAGGATAAGAATTTGGTGATTTTAATCCTTCGTAGTACTTTAAATAGAGTATTCCCGCAGCTCCCTTAACCAAATTTGTTTTATTTAAAGCTGTCAACACGCTCACATTAACACTATATCCTTTCAAATAAACTAATAATTTTTAGATTTATAATACGAAATAGAAAATGACCATGACTTGTGTTATTATTAATCTGTTAAAACAGAGAGTAGGAAAAACCTGATTGGATACATCCAACAAAACCACGTCATTTTATTGGCTAAAATCCGCCTCTCTTCCATAAGCAAAGAGACAAATTGAGGCAGATTTGTTTGACTACTTTTTCAATGTCTGGTACCTTTGCTTCCATCGAGAAAAAACAGAATGATGAAAACATTTTTATTGCAATAAAAAAATATTCAAGAAATCACGGAAATATCGTCATCCGTCATTATAAACGAGAACTTTGGGCTTTGAAAAAACTTGCTGTTGATTCGCTAGAAGCATGTTTTGAAAAACACGTATGAAATCAACTTTGCTTAATTACTGTTGTCATGCGGTACTAACGCTGTGTTTTTTTTTCAAGATTAGGTCATTCAATTAATCGAATATAGTGAAATTGGCTTATATTGTTGTCTGAGCCTTCCATTCTTTAGTCAAACACTTGCTAATAAACTGACCAGTATTGGCGATTCAGTATTAGCTCACGATTTTCTAAAACAAATATGCAAAGGACTATACTTTATACACGGCAAGGATATTATTCATTGCGACTTGAGTCCCACCAACATTTTAATCGATGATTTTGGGCACATGGTTATTAGTGACTTTGGCTGTGCACACTCTTTAAATGATCCCAGCGATAATTATGATAGCTACAGTGAAAAAAATGAAATTGACGAAATCGGTACAAGGTTTTTTTTTATATGTATGAAGTATAAACCATATCAGTAGCGACTAAAACATTTACTTTCAATCATTAAAGATATTATAAAGCGCCAGAACACCTTTTTGGCTCAAAACAATACGCACCGTCTACTGATGTTTGGTCATTTGGAGTTCTATTTTGTCAGATTCTGATTGGACATCCTATATTCGCAGGCGAAAGTGATATTGAGCAAATAGGGATTATAGTTAGATCTTTAGGAAAGCCATCTGCTCAAGTTGAAGAAGAAGTAATTACAACATTTTGTGTGTGTGTGTGTGTGCGTGTGTGTGTGCGTGTGTGTGTGCGTGTGTGCGTGTGTCAAACAATACTTCTAATAACAACAACAAAAAGGAAATGTCTAGATATCCAGACACAAACAAATTATCGTTTTTTAGTTTCCCTTCATATGACAACGATGATGATGATAATTTAGATCCATATATTCAACAAGAGGATGAAGAGGATGATTATGAATCAAACGAAGAGAATTATGATAGTGATGATAGTTCAAGTATCTATCCTCCACCATCAAGATCACTCAAGTTTACACTTGAATTGGAAAAAGTATGTGAAACTGATAAGAATATAATACTCAATATATTGACTTGGTCTATAAAATATCGACTTACAATAAGTGAGGTATGTCTTTTCTTTCTTTCTATTCTTTATATACTTTACTCGATTTATTTATTTTTTGTTCAAATAGATTCAAAAGCACATTTGAAAAGAATTTGAACAAATAAATAAACATATGTTAACGTTTGAAGTTTAGTTTATTAATAAGATGATTGTAATTTATAATAATAATAAAAAAGAATTAAAAAAAAGGAAAAGGCATTTATATAATAAAAAAATACATTTAAGAGAATTGTACATTGAAAGATTTTGTAAGTTTGACACCAGCACCCTTGAGGGTAACACTGTTATCCTTGAATTTAGTCAAATCAAATGACTTGCCATTGATCTTGGCCTTTGTAAAATGGATAGCACCGCTACCGATGATGGTAATATCGCTTAATTTCTCAACCTTTTCATAGCCAAACTTACCAGAAGCAGAGAGTTCGTTCTTCTTGAAAGTGAAATTGATATCAGAGGAAGACTTGACATTCAAGGATTCACCATCATCAACGTAGAGTCTACCTTGGGCCTGATTCTTTTCATCAAGAGCAATGATAAGGTTATAATCAGTGGCATAGGTCTCACCAATGGTATACTTGGGGGTCTTTGTAGGGATAACAGCACCACCACGGATGTGGAGAGGAATGTGAGTCAATGGGGCATCCAAAGTGGTATACTCTTTCTTATTCTTGTTGGTGGAACCAGAGAGGGCTTTATGAGTGTACCAGTCATACCAGAGACCAGCAGGGAATTGAGCATCAACAGAAGTCTTGTTCTCTTCAACAACAGGAGAGATCAAAATATCGGTACCGAGAAGGATTTGGACATCATTATCAGTAAATGACTCGTATTCAGGGTAGTCAAAGATAAGAGGACGCCAGACAGCAGTACCAAGTCTGTTAGACTCTTCATGAACTGTATAGAAGTAAGGGATGATTTCATAACGGATATTAAGAGCAATGCGACTGGCTTCGGCAGTAGAGTTCCAGAGATAGGGTTCTTGATCAGACTGACCAATGGCGTTATGGTTTCTGGCAAAAGGATAGAAAGCACCGAGTTCCATCCATCTAGTACACAATTCTTCTGTGCTGTTTTCGTTGAAACCACAGACGTCAGAACCAGAATAAGTAATACCAAACATTTGCATGTTGAAAACATTAGCAATAGAACTCTTCAAGTAGCTCCATAATGAGTGGTTATCACCAGTCCAGTGACCGGTGTTCTTACCACTACCAACGAAACTAGAACGGGTCAAAAGGAAAGGTCTAAGTTCAGGCTTATGCTTGATGAGGGCCTATAAATGAAAAAAAAAATTAATATATATTCTTTCCTTAACTATATAGATATATATCTTTAATTTACATTTCTGGTAATGTATCCTTCAGCATGACCATAAAGGTTATGGATATCATAGTGAGGAATATCACCATAGTGGACAGCAGTAGTAGCGACAGTGAGTTCAGAGAGGTTACCACTACCACTGTTAATAGCATACTTGGGATAAAGGAGGTTACGAGTTTCACCTTCTGGTTGACCCATGTTTTCCAAGGCGACAAGTTGTTCAGCATGCATTTTATCTTGATCTTCTTGGGAGAAAGTCCAGCGGTAGGGTTGTTTACCAGCATCAACCTTGCCGTCACCACAAGGTCCAAGACAGAAACTGGAAGGTTCGTTCATATCGATCCACAAACCATCAAGTCCAATAAGCTTTACCCAATCAATGATCTCCTTTTCCCAGTACTCAGTTGTATTAGGATTAAACCAATCAGGGAATACGGTATATCCAGGCCACTAGAGAAAAAAAAGAGAAAAGAAAGACTTGCTTGTGAGTGGGTTATTCAACTTTTTTGATCTATTATATCATAGTTTTTATACTTACGACTTCTCCGATATAAGCTTCACCATTGGGCTTCTTGATCCAGACGTCCAATTCGCTACCACGAGTATAGGGTCCGTAAGAAGTATTAGCACTGATTGCAGGGTCAACCATGACGACATAGTTCTGACCATCCTTGTGACGGTCTTCACCAAACTTGATCATACGATCTTGAGGGAAGTTGACATTGTCAACAGTGAAATCTTTGGTTTCATCCATATAGTCAATATCAATCCAAGCAGTTTGAACTATTTTTTTTTAAAAAAAAGAAAAGATTAGAAAATACTCATATATATATATATATCGATTTGTTACTTACGAGGAATATTAGCTTCCTTGTATTTCTTAACCACAGTTTCAACGGCATCAATGTTAGGATAACCATAGCGACAATGGTGCCATCCAAGCATCCAATGGGCTAAACAAAAAATTAGAAAAGAGAAAAATTAGAATCCATTAATATATTTTTTAAAAAGTTCTATAAAAAATATCAAACTTACAAGGCATCATAGGTTTGCCAATCAAATCAGTATAGGCAGTAGAGACAGAGTTAGGAGAACCATCTTTTGGAACGAAGAAATAGAAATCCAAGACACCACCAATGACCTTGTAAGTAATACGTTTAGACTGAGTGATGATATCCATACCATGGGCATTCATTAAGAGAGCACCGTGGGATTTGCCGTTACGAACTTCAGTATAATAAGGGTGAGAGCCATAAATGTTCTCATAGAAACTATAGATAAAGAAAAATAAATGGGCAGCGTGTGAGATATGATTGAATCTTTGTTTTTCTTTTTTTCCTTTTTTTTTTTTGTAGAAAACTTACCTATCAGCATTATCACGAGCATAAATGGTGGTAACATTCTACAAGTTAAATATAATATAATAATTTTAATCATATATACTGGGAAAAAAAATATAATAGTATATGAAACTTACAGTGGTACGTCTGAAAGGAGCAGTAACTTCACCAAAACCATAAATATTTGCATTTTCAGGAACAGCTGTAGAAATTTCAAGGTACTGATCTTCAAATACCAAAGGCATATTAGAAGTATCAAAGATGGCAACACTGTCAGATTTACGAATAACCTTGAAACTAAAAGGCTTGGAGGTATACTTGAATTCATAATAAGGATTCTCAACTGCTTTCTTAACAGTAGGACGCTCAAAACCCAAGGGTGAGTCAGGAACAAGGTATTGCTTTTTAGCTTTGTCAGAAATCTATTATAAAAAGTAATTTTTTTTTAGAATTTTTTTTTCATTTTTTTTTTAGAAAAAAATAAAGTTATAATGACATACCTTTACGTGAAGTCTTTCAGCAGTTTCATAGTCAACATCAACTACCAAATCTTCAACAGTTTTACCAAAGTTATCAATACCTTTCCTGGTCTTTGCATTTAAAGTGAGAGGGATTTGAAGACCGGTGTGGGTCTTTTCAACACCACCTTGGATTTTGTAACCAGGAGCAGAAGTGGTAAGATCTATTATATGTATGTTAGTAAATGAGAAAGAAGAAGAAGAAGAAGAAGAAGAAAAGATATTTGTACCATAAGCAGTATCAGCAAGACCAAGAGCACCTGCAGAAAAGGTGATGGCAATAGCAACAAAAATACTAGAAAGTCTTGCCATTCTCTTTTATTATTTATTTATTTATGTATATACTAAAAAAATAAAAAGAAAAATAAGTATGCCATATATATACTAAACCAGGGAAAATAATTCAGAATAAAGATAGAGAGTGTCACTTTTTGTGAATGCATAGCAATAACGTTTCCCCGGTTGAACAAACATCTCATATTCTAGATTGAAATATAATTATGACGTTAAAATGCACTCTCCCTTCTACTATTATTTCCCACTGAATTTTTTATTTCCTATTTTTTTGATTTTAA
>VCJD01004552.1:38289-50225 GCA_024140245.1 Backusella tuberculispora | reverse complement strand
TCTACTTCGTCTAAAAACTAACATTGATTTCGTCTCAATTTACTTTTCTCTTGTCTAAATACTAGATTTCTTTCGTCCAAAAAAGGTAGGCAAATCATCTGAATTTCAATTTTGATTCGTCCAGAAAAAAACTAAGATCGTCCGAATTTCAAGTAGAAATACTGTAATGTGAAATTCTCAAATGGCAGAGATCGATATCTGTCAAAATGGTTTATATCAAACGATAGAGAAACTCAAGAAGCCCAAATTTATTTAAAACTACTCTATATTAATTAAAATGATTATCGAGATAAAAAGTAACACAGGGTATTAGTTTAATTCATCTTGGGCTAGACTTGACTGATCTGTCTTGCCGAAGCTTTGAACACCAACACCAAGCTAAAAAAAAAATCACGTGAAATATAAAACCGTCACGAATTACTGAGTGGCTTTCTAGCCCCCCTTCCTTTTTTTATCCCTCCCCTTTCAAAATATAGGTGTTCATTTTTTCTTCAGCTTTTAATTATGCCTCGTGCTGCTTGGAAAGGTCCATTTTTTGTTGCATTCCCCGGTTTGAAGCAAGCTATTCAGCATGGTACTCCCATTGCTACACAAGGTAAGCCTTTCAATATTTATAAGGAAAGAACAATTTTGAATGTCAAGTTAATCTTGAATATTGGAAATAGCTCGCAGTAGTACTATTCTTCCCTCATTTGTCGGTTTGAAATTTTTGGTTCACAATGGAAAAGATTATATACCAGTTCATGTCACTGAAGAAATGATTGGACATAAGTTGGGAGAGTTCGCCTTCACACGCAAACGTTTCACATACCGTTTCACCAAAGCAAAGTAAACGTAAACAGCTTTTGTATAGACATTATTTTTTTCCCTTTTTTCTTTTATTATATTACTTGTATAAAATTTGAGAGATTCTTTAAATCAAAAAAGAACAAACATTCAGCCAAATACTTTAGTCTTTAGAAAAATTGCAGCTCTATTTATCAATCCTGCTGGCACTCTTTTTAGAGAAAAGTAGCTATGGATGTGTAATTGTGGTTTATGATTTCTAATTACTGTGTTTTATTATGGGGAAAAAAAAGTGTATGCAGAAGATACTTTATATATGATGATTGAAGTGGCGTGGGTTGACTTACACAATAAAATTAGTGCATTTTTCTTTCGATAATTAAATGAATCTTATTGGCTAGTAAAATCAAATGGTGTTGCTTTTACAGATCCGAACCACGAGAAACTTTTTTAGTTGTTCGGGTTTTGGGAACTTTTCTTTTTTTTAACAAATAAGCAATGCCGTATTCATTGCCTGGACTGATCGGTAAAGCTTTGATCTTGTTCTTCTATTAGCTTTTATTAATACTCTTTACAGAACGTGCATGTAGCCCGGCTCGTTTCGATCCTAATTTAGCACTTAATCTCGAAATATGTGAAGTCATTAACAAAAAGCAAGGAAATGCGTAAGAAAAACAACGCCTTTACTTGTCTTGAAATATATCATCCAATTCAATTTTATATTTTAGTGCTCGAGTAGCTTCTCAAGCCATTGTACGACTAGTCAATAGCAGTAAGGCTAACCAAGCTATGCTGGCGCTCACTGTAAGTTTTCTATTATCATCATAATATTTAACAAATTACATTGACTTCTTAAATCTAGCTTTTGGATAATTGTGTGAAGAATTGTGGATATCCATTTCATCTTCAAATTGCGTCCAAAGATTTCCTTAATTATCTAGTACGTAGATTTCCTGATAGACCACCAGCTCGTTATGCACCCAATCCGGTTCAATCAGCACTAGAAAATCAGTGGAACCATTTTGACTATGTTCCACCTCAGCAATTTATGGCAAACCCTGTTATTGATCGTATTCTCTATTTAATTAAAGAATGGAAAATTGCTTTGACTGAGTTATCTCGTTATAAAGACGACATGGTTCACATCAAAGAGATGTACAAGTTATTAAAATTTAAAGGTATTTTCATTTTGTTATGATATAATGTTATGTTATATTATGCTGTTTTGTTTTGTGTTATTTTATATTAATTTGATAATATTTGTTTTTTATTTATTTAGGCTACAATTTCCCAGAGCTAAGAGACTTTTCAGTTGCTGCTTTAGCGCCTGATGAAGTAAGTTATTATAGCTTAACTTAGTATAAGTACTATACTAACTGCTTATAAAAAATATAATAGACATTGAAATCAGAAGAAGAGCTATTAGAAGAAGATAGAATGGCCAAGTCAGCGGTAAATACACTTAAACAGATCATTTATTTGACATGAATTTACTCAACTCTAGACATCTAGAAACTTCAAGAATTAATTCGTCGAGGTCGACCCCAAGATTTGGTAGAGGCAAACAAACTGGTAAAGATAATAACAGGCTATGTAAGTAATTTGTTTATATGTTCCATTTAAAAAAGTTACCTGTGTGTTGATTGAACGGCATTGTATGTCTAGGATCAACGACATCAAGCAGATTTTAAAGAAAGATTTAGAGAGGAGTTGCACAAAATTCAAAATAAAGCACGCTTGTTATATGAAATGTTGGATAAAATGAAACCAGGTGATAAAGTTCCGGAAGAAGGAACGATGGAAGAGCTTAAGAATGCCTGTGAAAGTGCGATTCAAAAGATAAAAAATATGATGAAAAACGAAGAGGATGATGCCAGAAGAGGTACTGTTTTAGTCTAATGACAGTGCATTAAAGGCTTATCGTTATTTATATATTATTTATAGAGGAGTTAAACGAAATAAGAACAATCGTTAAAGGTGTGGTGCTAAAATATGACGATGTTAAAAATGGAATATACGACACTCAATATGACCTTTCCGGAAAATACAAGGGCGAAGATGATACGCAGGAGCTTACACAACAACCCATCAGTTTAATTGATTTAGATGATGATGATGTACTTAGCCCTAACCAATCATCACAATCAACATATAATGAATTAAACAATATATTCAGTGATAATATAAACACATCCTCTGATGACCCTTTCGACCTTTTATCTCAAACTCTTAAAAATACTAAAATATCTAATTCAAGCCAAGAGTTATCACCTCGCGGTTCTTCACCTTCGTTTTCATTATCAAACCAAACTGAAACCGAAACATCACCATCAGTATCATCAGCATCACCATCGAGACAAAGTAAGTCAAGTTAAATATCTGTACGTTTCAAGTGACTAACATTATCTTTACTAGTTCAATTAATCAACAAGAATGGTTTACTTGTTGTTTTAGATGTGTTGTCATCAGGCAAAGAATGGAAATTAAAAGCTTATTACTCTAATATTTCAACTGCACCTATGGACAACATGAATTTACAATTAGCTGCTCCCAAGGTATAATAAATAAAATCAAATAAAAAAAAGTCACCAATTTACATATTATTATTATTATTATTATTATTATTAGTCGATGCAATTGAAGATAGGTTCAGTATCATCTAGTACAGTACCACCTAAATCTGGCAAATCAGTTTCACAGCCTGTTTCTATCAGTAATCCTAATGAGGTAAATGCGTACATTACCATATACACTTGAATCATAAGTAACATCACATTTATTTATAATAGATGAGTTTGCGTCTTCGATATAAAGTCACTTACGAACAGTTTGGTGTCGAAATGGAACAAACTGGAGAATATCATGAGACTTAAATGATATTTGTAATTTTTATATTTTATTATTTCAATCGCATTCTAACTATATAGAAACTATCATTCCTTCTGTGTTTTCTACAGATAAAACAATTACTTATTACTATCTAAAATGATAAAGGCATATATATAGTTAAATTAAAACTAGCGAGTACTTTCAATCCTCATGATGTATTTGTGCTGAAAACTGTGAGCGCCTGGAAGATCATTAAACTTATGGTTTTTATTTGTGGTTATAATATCTTCTTCCACTATTCATTAATTGGGAAAAAATATCTCAAAGTATTATGTTATTCGAAATAAGAGTCTGGCAAAAACACATGTCTTTGAGAAAATAGCCCGTTCTACCTTTACATCTTTAATTGTATGAAGGTGATGACTGAGTTTTGTTTATGAAAAAACAAAATATAAAGTCTATCCAGGTCTATCTAGCTGAGGAAGTAAGCTGTACAATTCTAAATGACTTGGAATAATACGTCTTGTTCTATTATTTCCTTGAATTGATTATTTTTAGAATTTTGATGTACAAGTCGGACTAAAGAAACTTTAAATTTCTTCTTAGAATATCATCGTGACTCTTAAAGTAAACGAAAACCAGTCAGAATGAACAAGGAAACAAAGTAGTTTTTTTTTGCGACTATACAAATATAATTGGTATATCTATACATAAAATCATCTTGTTCCATTATCAGTAATTATATACATTTTATATATTTCACTCCACAAAAAAATAACAGATGTACAGGAAGAAAGGGAAAGTGAAGGGTTTGTAGTAAGTATAAAAATGTAACATCACACTCAAATTCAAAGCCGTATTGAGTAACATATAGTAATACCATTTATTACATCAAGGTGCATGATTACATAAAAATAAACCCTCATTTATTTTTCCTCTTAAATAGGGATAGGGATATGACAATTCAGTCAATGTTACATGTCGGACTTTACAGAATTTAACGTTTGGAGAACAATAACTATAAAACTAAACCTTGATTTGTTGATTGGCTTACATTATATTATTACTTTGGTATTCTCTGAAGCAAAGCACACAACCTGGTTTTTTTTACATTTCGTTATTTGTGATGATTATTTTCTATCATTACGTAATTTATTTTATGACTTGATCAAATTGATCGGTCTTGGTTTGACAACATTACAAATAAGGATTGGTTTCAAAGTTGTTTAATGATAGAATACAATTATTAAAATATAGTGAGCTTATAAGAATGTATGAAAAGAATAATGTCACATTAAGGGTCTGTGATAAAGAAGAAAAATAGGTCAGGTGATAGGGTGTTACCAGAAATATTAACAGTTTTTTTTTAAAAAAAAAAACGTGGGTAATTTCACAAGTAATATCAAAAGAATAAAGGGGAGAAGAGAGATTATTAAAGTGAATGGAGAATAAGTATTGAAGAGGTAAAACATAACTTTAGAAATAAAATATTTTAGGCTTTTTCTTCCTTAGTAACTTGAATGGTTTCATCCACTAAAGTTTCTTCTTTCTTTGATCTGTGACCACGAGCTGGGAGCCAGCCAAACAAGCAACCCAGGAGAGAGGGAGGTGGAGGTTGGTTATTAGGTATGTGACGTTTTGGTAGGGTGGTTTTGGGCTTAACTGGTTTTTTATGGGCGACCCTGTTTATGATTAAAAATGTTAGATCGTGCGTGTGTAAAAAATCATCAGAGTATACTCACCTATTCGTTTCTTCTTTTTCAGCCAACATAGCGATTAATGCACCACCAATACTTCCTCCGTCTGTAGCTAATTCTACACGAACACGCTTGTATGTCTCAGCATCAAACCAAGAAGCAAGAGACTCACATATACGATCATGCATTTTAGGATATTTTTCGTAAGTAGATCCATTTACGCCAATTACAATATCATCAGTACCGTTTAAAACATCCACTTGCTGTTCAATCAAGGATGCTATAGCTGCACCAGCTAAACGAGCAGCACGATTGGATACAAGCTGGCAAATCTCGGTGAAAACATTGAGATCATTCACTTCTACTTGATACCCATCTTCGAAATGAAATAATTCTTTGAAGTGCTCAAAACGTGCCTCAATGGCGTCATTTACATGTCTATTTAAGAAAAAGTCAACAATTAGAACCAAGAATCATCATGTAACACAAAATATAAGAAAGGTTGTACAGTCAACTGTAGTATATTCTAAATGGGATAAATGGAGAAAAAAGAAAAAGGAGAAAACTTACCCTTCAATGTCACTGGTAACAGAAGTACCAAACTCCATAGCAGTAGAAAATTCTCCAGGTCGATGACCATTGAATAAATTACCTTCTTTTATTAAATCCAAAGATGCCAATCTGACAAGTTCACCAATGCAGGCACCAGACATCATCTTTTCATAAAGTTGGAAATCAGGTTGACTATGATTGGCATCAAGCTCACGATCGTACTTATTTAGAGGTAAATAAGCATCACTTCCAAAGATATCGATTTCAGTGTTAACTAGCATCTCAGTACCTTCGGAATAAGTATGAGTAGTTCCATTGAGTTTAACCATGGCTGAAGTCTTCTCGGGGTAGGCGGCATTAACACCAGTACCATAAATGAAACCAACTCTAGCCTTAGGGTTGGTGTAGGCATGAGCAACCAAAGTGCCCACAGTATCATTAATTAAGGCAGTGACTTTGACATTGACCCCCTATATATATTCAATAAACCACTTTGCCATTTCCTTAAAGAATACTATTACATAAAATTGAAGTCAGATACTTACTTTACGAGAGAATGCATCATTAAATAGAGTGGAAAGATCTTGGCCCTGAACCCCATCGACAGTAAAACCTTTACCCATTCGAAGAATTTTTCCTGATGAAATACTTGTTTGACTATAAAATAGATAAGTGACTGCAAGTTTTTACCAAAAAAATAAATAGAAATAAAATAAAACTCACTCTACAGGAAAACTCCAGCAAACACCAAGGGATAATGGTTTTTCATCATGAGAATCATTACGGCCTATCTTTTGTAATAATTCAACAACAGCATCAACAATCCAATCAAAAAAGGTAACAGAGTTTGTGGTTCGCATTGGATCATTTGGTGCAATTTGGCGACGTATTTCTGTTACATTAACTTTATTTCCACCTGATAGTTCAACCGCAGAAACTCGAAGAGTACTTCCACCGAGATCTAAAGCCAGGTAAGTACCGGTTTCTTTTCCTGTTGGTAATGTTGTGACGTAAGAAGGAATCATGGTGGCAAGTCCTGATGCAGAAGCTGTATTCAAACCACTTTCATACTCAGATCGAAAACCGAGAACAATAGCTTTGAAAGTGGCGTCGTTTAAATCAAATGCTTGACGTACAGTTTGAAGGTGATCAGTCATTTTTTTTATCAGTGGACCTAATGTGCTGTCGAGTGTTTAAATAGAAGGAACGTAAAATATTCTCTTGCTTGTTTGGTTTTTTGAAAAAGTGAAGAAAGAAATACAAAATAAAAAGAATTTTCTTTCAATTCAGTACTAGTTTCTTTTGAGAGGAAAGAAGAGAAGAAAAAATAGGAGAGGCTTACGAGGGAAAAGAAAAAATTAAGGGAATTAAAAAAAGGAAAAAAAAAAATAGTTGAACCATCCAGATGCTTTTATAATCAAGTGAGCTCTATCTTGTCAGGTGGTACTTTGTGAACGGTTATACAAAGAAATCGCACGGTTTTCCCTGACGAGACCCTGAACTTGCTTATGTAGATAGGTTACTAATCGACATAAATCGAGAAAAAAAAGAAATGAAGCATGTGGATAGCGTAACCTTGTTTATACAATGCCCAGTATTTTCACTATTTCTATTTATTGCCATTATTTTTTTAAGAGATATCTACAATAAAAGCGAATTGTACCACCCAATATTATAAATATATATATACTTTGTAAAATGTTGTATTTATTTTTCATAAGAGAAATAGGATTGATTGTGTTATAGGAGGCATATATAAACAAAGAAAAAGGAAATAAGAAAAAGGAAATCGAAATCGATGATTATGTAACAAAAATAATAATAGAAAGATATAGAATAACTACTTATTCATCATAAGGACCATTCAAAGGAGTTTGTGATCGGGAGCTGGAGGCAAGCTTCTTGAGTTGCTTAACACCACCTATTTTTAAGAAACGAAAAAAAAGAAAAAAGAAATGAGTTTGAAATCAACTTTACCTTGTACATTTTTAAAATTCTTACCTTGAAGAGACAAATTCTCAGGACCAATAAGAGATTGATGGACATGCTCAATAGACTTGAAGTACTTGACAGTCTAAAAAAAGAATAAGAATGTAAGATGTTTCTATTTTTTTTTAGACTGTACGATAGTTTATATCTGTCTTACCTTAACATGTAATTCAAGGGTCGCGTCTTCATCACACACGATCAAACCCTTAGGGTGCATTTGAATGGCCGAAACTGTCCACATGTGGTTCACACCTTCTTCAATACATTTAGCCAAGGCGATAGCCTAAAGTGAATTGTTTGTGTGAGTCACGGTCCTACATTACATAATAATAGCAAATGTTACCTTATGTGCGCCTGTAATAATAACAACAACTTCACGAGCATCCATAACAGTTCTATAAATAAATGGGATAATTAATTTTTAGCTCTTTATCGCTTTTTTTTAATTTTTTTTTAACTTACGCAACACCAACAGTCAAAGCAAGCTTAGGAACCTTGGTAACATCACCATCAAAGAAACGAGCGTTAGCAATGATAGTCTCGTAAGCCAAGGTCTTAACACGAGTACGAGAAGTCAAGGAAGAACCGGGTTCATTGAAAGCGATGTGGCCATCAGGACCGATACCACCCAAGAAAAGTTCAATACCACCAACACGGGCAATATCAGCCTCAAATTTCTTACACTCTTCATCCAAATCAGGAGCATTACCGTCCAAAATATGAACATTTTCAGGCTTGATGTTTACGTGCTTGAAGAGATTATTCCACATGAAAGAGTGGTAAGATTCAGGGTGATCACGGGCAAGACCAACATACTCATCCATGTTAAAAGTAACAATGTTTTCGAAACTAATTTCGCCAGCCTTGTACATTTCAACCAAAACCTTGTAGACACTGACAGGAGAAGAACCAGTAGGCAAACCAAGAACGAAAGGACGTTCAGAAGTAGGATTAAACTGCTTGACGCGCTCCTTGAGGTAGACAGCTATTTAAAAGAAAGAAAAGGTTAATAAATCCAATCTTTAACCATCAGTCTCTTGACTATTCTACCAAAACCACTTACCAATATAGTTAGCAACTTCGTTGTAATCGTCACGGATAACTAATCTCATTTTTTAATAAAGTATTGTCTTTTTGATAATAAAGGGAAGATAAGGTAGCTTTTTTTTTTAATATAAAAAAAAAGAAGTGTGTGAATAATAATAGAAAAAAAAAGGAAATAGAAAAAAAAAAAAGTCAAGCCAATTTATACTAGTAAGCATAGCTGGAGAAAGAAAAACAGAAGGTTTAGTGACCAATCACACCAATTGGCGAATGTTTCTGGGGCAACACGGGGAAGCGGGTATTGGTTTGATAGGTGTTATTTCTTCCTTCAGGGTCTGATGCTTTTCTATTTTTTAAGACCAGGTATTACACCATCTTATGTTACGATTTATATTAAGCTACTTTATATCAATACTTTTCGTTAAACATGCTTATTATTTTCTTTGGTTTTATTTAAAAAGCACTTGTATCATTATTTGTTGTGTTTTTTTTTTCAGGTGACTTTTAGAGGCTCATTTTATACACAAAGTGCTCACGGAGCGAAAAAGGAATGATTTCATAATCAGATGAAAACATCCAGTGATTGGTTTGTTTGATTACATAACACTAAATGATTCCATCAGGACCCTGGAAAATTGATCTCCAACTTGTTTTTTTCCACCAAACAACCCTGGTTTTTCCGTTTTTTTCTAATTTTTTTTTAGAGGCGGAGACCCTTTTGTTTGTCGAGTCCCTGGCGAGTGGACCCCTCCATGACGAATCCCTCTGTTTCATACTATAGTTTAATGTCCGCATAACCATTGATTTGATTCCTTTTATTATTTTACTTAGAAATTTGTAATAGACTGTTCCACGTTTTTGGAACTCCACAGAAAAAAAGAAAGGGAAAGTGATCCCTTTTTCCCCTCTTTTTTTTTGTTATTGTTTTGCTTAGAAAATATGCCTAAATGGCACCACATATAAAAACAAAAACAAAAAGAAAAAAAGTTGCAATTTGCGCAACCTATATATTTATTAAAAATTTTACATGTAGTACAAAAGCAGATGACTTTGCCAAACGCGGCTGAGTGACCATTATATAATATTCGTACTGGAGTTGGATGTTACTTTTTTATTAAATATTTAAAAATCAATTATTAAAAAGAAAAAGAAAGAAAAATTGAGTACAAAGGGGATTGTTTTTTTCTTTTGATCTTGATTCTTCTCTCTTTCTCTCATGATCTGACATAAATTAATAAAAAAAGCCATAACCAACGTTACACATGTAGCTGTTTTTTAAATCTCAGTCCAAGTGCATTTCTTTAGGCTATTTCGACTTCTTTCGAAAATAATAAGTTCTTCAAAATCATTCCTAGATTTCTACTTATCCTTTTAATCACCTTGTTTATTAGAGAATGACAGAGATTGAAAATAAAAATACTTTTTAGAACTGTTTTCTAACTTCATTAAAGTAAGGATTTCTTTCAGTGTTTCACATCAAAAAGCTGATGTAATAGCTAACTCCGATTGTGCATTGTTTTTATTTTTTAGAGTGTTAAGGGTCCATCTTTACTAAAAAAAAACTCTATACATCATGTGATTATAAATCCAAAGTTCCGTGTTCGTTTGTGCAAAAAATAGATTTCGTGGTTATGTTGAATTGTAACTATAGTTCTGAAGCAATTTGAATTTAAATGTTATGATGACTGGTGATTACTCCTGAGATATTAAATCTCTTGAGTAAAACAGAAATGATTTAGAGGTATTTATTGTAAATTTATAAGAAATGGAAGAAAGTTAAAATTTTGCTGAACATAAAATTAAGATATACTTGGTGTTTTCCAATGTATGACTTGATATACAATAAACAGCTGTCAAATGTGGAGAAGATAAACATGCTTTTTAATGGTGAGATTTGGCAGACAGATAAAAACATGAGTGCCTAAAAATAAGAATAGGTTTTTTCACGTAATGAGTGCCTCTAGAAGTAGAGAAGATCCTTAAATTTAAAATAAAGTTTATATAAGTAATTGGAATAGAGTTTGAATATAGTATATATTATGCTTTAGATAAACAAACTGTTAATAAAATGTTTAATGATATGTCAGATTAATATCTCATATCACTCCACTTGTATAACGAGGTTTTTGTTTTTGTTTTTATACGAACTTTCGAAAATAAAATAATATTAGTGCTTTAAAAATCTAAAAGTGGGTCATTTTTCTAAATTATAATTTTTCTTATTTCAGCTTTTTTAAATATTGATCGTTGTTTTCTGGTATACTTCTGAAATATACCTTACATTCAAGTATGTATTTTAATATATTATGTTTCACATTAACGAGATCATAGGGTTCAAATTCCGTATTGCTCACACGTTCTGAAAAGAAACTGTTTTTTAAGTACCAAAATAAGGGCTCTTTTCTATTTCGGTAAAAGTATACATCATGTGATAGAAAGGGGAAGCTTAACACTCTAGCTCATACAAAAGTATGATTTTCACAATTTTTTTTTCTAAAGGTTCTATAGCTTTGAAAAATATGTTTTTATTTTTATGAAATGTAAAAGTAATTATAAATATTTACTTGTTTACTTTCTTTATTTACTTTACTTTTTTTTTGCGTTTCCTTATTTAAATATAATGTTAAAATTATATTATGAGTAAAGAGAATTAAAGTGTATGTATTCTAGACCAATTCACTTATATTTCTGCATTAAGTCATAAGATGTCAAGAAAAGAAGAGAAATAAAATAAAAAACAAAACCGTACCATAAAAGGGGTGAAAGTAGAAGGTTATACAATAAGGGGTGAGAGGGAGGAAGTTGTATATACCCTAAAAAGGATTGGCATATTTTAATCTGAAAAATTTAGAGTAAAGAATAGAAAATATTAAAAAGTATAAAGTGAAAAAGAAAGGTGATAGAAATTAAAGCTGTTTAAATGCTTTGAAGAAACAAAAATAAAATAAAAACTAAAAATCAAGAAAAACATATATGCAAATATAAAAAAAACCTTCGTTGTTTTCATTATTATTTGGTCTGACTAAGCTCTTGAATCCC